>JBBPJN010000418.1:0-14774 GCA_038088755.1 Boletus aff. separans
CCTAGAGGGTCGTGCCCTCGTAAAAGCAAAGGTCGAAGCCTTGTGTGAAACCTTGGTCACTGGTGTATAGCCATACCATAACAAGGATAAGGCTCTACTACTTCAGTACTCGGAAGACCGGTTCAGTCCAGCCCATGGCTGGTAGTCTAGTGTGTCATGCACATATTAAAGCAAAGGTCTGAGGACAAGTGCAAAGCCATGGAATCTGGTATATAGCCAGCCCGTAACAATATTCATATCATGTAAAAGATGAAAAATGTGTCCTAAATATTTTTGTGTGTTCTACAGGAGGGTTTTGGGTCATGGGATGGAGGATACCACACATGTGATTACTCCACACACATTGCTAATATATCCCAAGCATTAGTATAGCTTTTCAGGAGTAAAAAGTGATCGGAAGGAGAACATATCATAGCATCACCACCTCTAATCCCAGCCACTGGTGCTTTGGATATGTTATGGGTATATGTTAGGGGCATCTGGGAATATATATATTAAGCTCGCATACTGAAGGTATCAAAAATGCAAATATGTTTTTCTTTTTGGCCCCTATTCAAATTTTACCCTGTAGAACTGTTGCAGGTATGCTATAACCATCAAGCACAAGTTATTTCAATATATACATGTTATATCTACACTAATACAACAGGAATAGCAAAGGGAAAGGGAGGGGAAAGCAAGAAAAACATATGATTGCTACATTTACAATTAGGAGATTGGGTAGGAGTAGTGGACGAATTTGGTCGCTCAGATCCGCTTATGTAATGCGCTTCCGTGCCTGTTGATGGCCTAGAGGGAAGCCAGGGATAAGGAGGCTCATGGTGAATCCCGAGTTATAATGCAGGAAAATTATATTTACAATTGATCATGCACCACAGAAAAACCTACTGGTACAAGTTTTATTGCACAAGTTCTACAGGTACGGGTGCGCATGGGCATCCATGTGGTTGTGCAAGGCGATCGTGGGAAGGACGAGGGTGGGTGTGTGCATCCACGTCAGGCAAGGTAGCGAGATGAGAGGTCACGTGCACCGAGGACCGAGTGTCCGTGCATGTCAGGAGGACGAGGGCGAGAGCGCACGACGACGTCGGATCATACGTGCACGTGCACGTTGGGTGAGGCGGCGAGGTGAACGCACTATCCCCGTCTTACTGTCAAATCCTGACAAGGGTATCCCCGGTGGACATAGTCTTTGTAACATGGGGAAATTGGACTCTATAATCCATCCAAGACCAACATAGTCGCAGGGCACCCCCTGCCTTGCTGTCACTGCATTGTTGCTCCCTCTAGGATTATAGTGCAAATAGCATGCAGTGACGGTTTTATCAGTCAATGTAGTAGGCGTTTGAACGTTCCAATCTGCTGACAAATGGTAATATCGATATTACAGGATCACGACACTGTCAACAGCTTTCGTTGCATCGAATTACGTGGACGAGCATGTAGCTCGCTGCCATCCATTCTGCTTACAAGCTTGACCTTTTCGAAGTGAGTCAGCAGTATACTACCAGTCACTGTCATCCATCATGACTGCAAACTATAGTCAGCAGTGATGACGTTTGAAGTTCAAGACACCCGGCTGGAAGCCGTGTGTTTATATACAAGGGGTTAGCTTGAACATGAGACAAGCGCATGGGTTCACATCCACTTGGACCTGCATTTCCAACTCTCCCTATGTTTATTCAAGCACTCGAAAGCATCTCCACTGTAGACCGTCTCGCTATACTTGTGGCGACGGCTTCCACAGTACTCTTTCTGTACAAGAGGCATCAGGCAGTGCTAACTTCCAAGAATTGCACACCTCTTCCCCCTGGGCCCCCTGCACGATGGTTCTGGGACAGCGCGATGCCCGCTGTAAAGTAAGACTGACCACCTTGCCTTGTGTCTAATTGAGCCGACCCATTGCTACCCAGTGTCGCACACACACTCGCTGACTTGGTCGCACAGTATGGGCCTGTGTTCACATTACGCCAGGGCAGTCACATCACCATCATCGTTGGGCGTGTGGATGTACGTTCCTTTTTTTAGTTCATTGTATATTGATCATGTATCACTTCGATGTCTATTTGACACCCTTGATGCGTGTCATCAATTTGGACGGAGTAGGCCGTGGCTGAGATCATGGAGAAAGAGGGCAGTGCGCTCGCAGACCGTCCCCGCTTGATCGCCGCTGCCGAACTGCTATCCAACCGTATGCGACTCCTGAACATGCATATTGGCGAGCAGTTCCGTCTGCAAAGGAAGGCGGTACATACCTACCTGCAACCAAAGGCAGTGAGAGGCTATCAAGTCTTACAGCTCGAAAATGCAAAGAAATTCATTACGGATATCCTCAGCGACCCAAAGAACCACCAGGCGCATGCGCAACGGTGAGCACTCTTTTGCCTCATGTTTCACTTCGAGGAAATTTCTTGACCCGCCATGAAACTTTTGCAGGTCTGCTGCATCGGTCATGCTGCATTTGACGTATGGAAAGTCGACACCCACTTCATATGACGACCCAGAAGTCGTCCGAATACGCCAAGTGACAAGAAACGTGGAGCGCGCGATGCGTCCTGGAGCGTATCTTGTGGATCGCATCCCCTTGTTGAAGTACATTCCTGGATATGGTCGTGATTTGAAGGAAGCTCACAAGTTTGAGATCCAACTCTTCAGAGAGCAAATGAACCGTGTTCAATCGGAGATGGTAGGCATCCACTCGCTGAGTTACGACTTGTGTCTGTGATGCAACCCACCAGGAAACAAATCGTGGTGGCGATTCATTAATGAAAATGCTTCTGGAACACACCGATGAACATAAACTCTCGAGGGACGAAATGGCATATCTTGCGGGAAGCTTATTCGCCGCAGGGTCGGGAACAGTATGCCCCATTTAAATAACTAATGCAATGTGACTGACTTAACATGGTTTGTCACTAGACTACCGTAGCCGTCGAACACATGATCATGGCTGCTGCCTGCCATCCAGAAGCGCAAAAACGAGTTCAGGAAGAGTTGGATATCGTTATTGGGAAAGATAGAAGTAAGTATCAGTAATTCAATAGTCACGGATGGCTAGTAACGTTGCGATAGTACCCAGCTGGGAAGATTCTGAGTTGCTTCCTCAAGTCCACGCATTTTTATTGGAAGTACAGCGCTGGAGACCTGTTGTACCTATTGGTCGGTGCTTTCTACAACAGGAGATGACGAGATTGATTGTACTTCGCTACAAGGGTTTCCACACCGTGCCACTCGGGACATCGTCTGGGTATGTTGTTTATCATCCACTGGATTGGAAGACAAGACCTTTGTTAAGCAAACCTGGCGATATCACAGAGGGGTCAACGCATTCCTGCGGGTGCCACTGTCATTGGATGTCACTGGTGACTATGGTCGTCAGTTAAGCTGCCAATTTGTGATTAATTATTGATTACTCAGGGCTATATGTCAAGATCCTGTAGCATTTCCCGAACCCGAGAAATTTGACCCCCAGAGATGGATCGACGATGACGGTCGGCTCCGGGACAACATGTCCTCCTACCAGTACGGTTTTGGCAGAAGGTATGTTGTACCCGTCGTTTTTGATCTCTGATCCGACGTTAACGAGATTACCCATACTAGAGTATGCGCAGGGCAACATTTCGCGAACAAATCACTGTACATCACTCTCGCATTCCTGCTTTGGGCGTTCCGCATTGTGGAGCGACCGGACGCACCGATCAACACGAATGCTAATATGGACATGGCCATCACGCAGGTAGCCCCCTTCGATGTGGAGTTCATACCTCGGATAGAGGAGGGCCGATTGAAGGAGATGATGTCCGAGTCGGGACCTCTCTGAGGGTCATGAATGGAATGAGAATACTTCCATACCTAGAGTGCCTGTGTGACAGATATGTAGACGTTCTGTGCTACCATGCTTTGTTGCTTAAATTATATGTCACCATGCCGACCCATCACCTACCTTGCTTGCGCGTGCCTATGCTTATCTCTTGATAGTCATCGGGGACATCCGTGGCCCGGGCGCAGATGCTGCACCATCTTTACACCGACTAAATCCATTCTGGGTAAGGATTTCAAACTGTCAACGAGCAAGGGGTGTCTCAAGAATATGAATACTACCCACACATACACCAACGATGGGTGTGACGAAGGATGAACGTTGGAACACTTATTTCTGACCAACATGAGCAGGAAAAAAGTTACATCTGATCGTTCAACTGAATTTCATATCGTTGAACTTTAGGATGCGAGGATCGAGCTGGATGTTTTACACAGTAACCTGCTTCGTTCGCCTACTGCGAGTAGGAGGTACATACGTATGGGCACCACCACTTTATGTCATGGCGCTTTCTCGGGCGTACAGCGGACAAGGACATTTCCGTATTCCTGTGCTAGACCCGTGATCGATTGATCAGGGATGGCCTAGTGTTCTCCGAGGAGAAGCCGCAGGAACTGGAAGGCGATTCAGCGAGAGGAGGGACTAGTAGCAGCAGCCCTATATGGACGCGTCTTATCCAAGAGGCGATCAGGGTTCGGTACAGGGTGGGTGTCGTGTTCGCTCCACAGCGCCACATGGTAATCCACAAGCGCACTTGTCATCATCATGGGTCGACCCACAAGACATCACCCATCATCACTGAGTTGCTTGTATTCATACTCCTCTCCGTCGATGTATGTTGGTCTTGTATAGTGCCACCGAGATCTAGCGGGGAGCATATTTCTGGACATATGCATTGTGACGCCGAGGAAAAGAAGCACGGCACGGCACTGCCTGATACGACTCGAATATTGGTGTCACATCCTTCCAAGCATACTTACATGTCGTTCTCTCACGATGTAGACCAAAGAAACGTGTATGAGTGTAAGCCTTGTACAGTGTTGGCTTCGAACGAGGGTTCGTGTTCTGACCTGCAGTGTTTACCGAGGGACGAGCATTGTGTCTGCTATCAAATAGAGCATCCACACAAGAGCATCCACACATTGTTTGCATACCCTCTCTCTGGTAAAGTCATTCTTGCTTGGCATCGGAGAAACCCCGTATTGCAAGCATATCGACTCAGAGGACAGAAGTGCTTAGTGGCAATGCCAACAAGTAGCACCGCGCACACACATCTGACCCCGGTATGAACAGGAACAACAGTAAACCCGACCATTGCCACATCATCAAACGCACGTACACGGATGAGGCATGAAGCATCATACGTAAACGTGACAACGAGAATGACAGCATCCGCAAGGCTTGCAGAGGTTGTCATCGTCCACTTGACTGGCGGCGGGTTGGGTTCACGGATGCGCTTCGCGGATGTGTGGCTGCGAGGGGCGAGTAACATTCCGAATATGTGCGATACGACGCACTATCGACTTCTTCCGAGGAAGATCCAAAATTAGGGGACAGATGGAGAGCGTGCTGGCTCACTGAAGAATACCGTCTACGAACGCGTCTCATCGAAAGAGTGCATTTTGGCTTGGATCTAGGGTTCATTCCCTGTGTACACGCAAGTGATGTTTGCAATGCCACGGGCGTTGGTCCGTAAACACGTCGTATTAAGTGCATCTACTTGTCAATACACCATTCACCGCGTTGCGCGAATTCAATACTCTCTGATATCCAGTCTCGTGCTTGCATCAGGGAGACCCACGTAGCAGGTGGTGTGTATCTTTACCATCACCATCACGCTCTAACTGGGGACAACGATGCTGAATTTAGCATGTTCATTTAAGAATATCGCTCACCTAACGTCGGAACGAAGAAGTGCATGACACGACAATATGTCCTAGTGCTTCCCCGAGTACGTATCTCTGACCAAGGTGAACAAAAAGAAGCTGGTCAACCGAATTTCACATCATTGAACTACAGGGTATGAAGATGCGAGGATCGGGGTGGACGTCCCAGTTCGGTCGCTTGTGGGTTAGGACGCATTTTTGCAGTCTCTTGGCTGTGTTACGAATGTCATTTTTCGTGCAGCCGCGATAGGGCTGTTGGTGTTCTCCGAGGAGAAGCAGGGCTGAGGTGATTTGGCGAGCATCATGATAAGAGTGCCAACGGGTCCTAAATTGAATGGACTGGGTTCTAGAAGCGCCAGCTATGGACGCGTCTCCACCAGCGGTGATCTCGGTTTGAACTCAAGGTTCGTGTCTTGTTCACTGCCGAGATGAGGCTGGTCAGCACCACTACCTTCAAAACATAAACATCAAACATCCATCCTAATGCTTATCTTTCTACCACGGGAAATGAGTAGTTCCGGATAGATAGTGCTCATCCTTAAAACAGAGATCCAATCAAACGCGACGTTTCTGAGTATGAAAGGGCTGTTTATGAAAACACGCACCCAACGACAGGCTGAGGTACGACGTGACAATACATTGCTAGTATTGCTGCGCGAACGTGCTGATCATTAAACGCCAGTGTATGAGGACTGTTGTGTTCGCATGCGTGCATCGAGCCGTTGACGTTCTCCGAGGAGAAGCAGAAGTGACGTAATTCTGCAGGTGTAGCGAGGTCAGTGAGTTCTAGGTGAGGGCAATGGCTAATGGAGACGCCATCGATCATCTCCGAAAGGTAACTTCTGCTTAGACAAGGGTTGGTGTTGTGCGTGCCTAAAGCGCGACTCTTGTCCGCGCCTCACAACGTCCTATCAACCATATCCACTTGACGAGCATCAACCACCCACCGCATTGATATCCTCCGTTGATCGTACGTGCGTCGGAGAAACGCGGGTCACAGCAGAATATCGCCCGCATCTGTGGCCCCGAGATCTACATGACGCGCAACGTGCTCGAATCTGCAAGAAGCTAGTTCATGTGATCTGACGATGAACGATCCGCGTTGGTCTTCGGATAGATTCTTTAGACTAGCTCAGGACGCATGCCTTATCCGCGACCGAAGACGATAGAAGCAGAATCCGATCGCCAACCAAATTTCACATCGGCGAACGCCAGTGTATGGGAAGGAAAACTGCGGCATCGGTTCGGCCTCGAGTTTTCCCCCATTCAGTTGAATTCGCGTACTAGTCCGGTGGATGCAAGGTGCAAGGATCGCACCCCGTCTAGCTGCGATCGGTCACTGGTGTTTTCCGAGGAGAACAAGAGTGAGTGAGTCTAGGGTGGACAATAGGTCCCTGGCTAGCGCCTGGACGCACCAGGGTACTTACCAAGAGTTCGGTTTAACCGGTTGGACTTTTTGTCATGTCATGTCTCCGTTGTTAGGCTTTGTCCCCAAGTTCTGCGCCCGATCAGTGACATGGAGTGCGGGTGCTTGTTCGGCACCATTTAGGACAGAGACAAATTTGGGCGGACGTTGAAATTGACTTGGCGAGCTTTCACGACATATGTGCACTCGACCCGTCTCTCGTCATGTCCCAGGTTCGCATCGTAACAGAGGGACGACCCTATGTCTGACTGATCGTCTCGTCCAGCCTCACCTCTCCCTGCTGTCCTTGTCCATCGCTGCCGCAAATGCAGCTCCAATACCCGCCTCGCCTGTCGCTGATTCTGCGCCTCGCTCCTCGCAAGGTAGGCCTGTTAGAATCGTATCTCGCTTCCGACCATCCCACATCGCACACAAACAGGTTTGACGACGAATACCACCAAGCATCGTCGACTCTCCTCTGCAGGGAGATCCAGAAGGAGGCTGAGCGATGCTCGCGATGCTGCCACTCGCCCTTTGTAAGTACTCGACCCGTCCACACACGGACGGGCAGTCAACTTTGGTTTCTTGTTCCATCCATCGAATTCATCCATGTGTTTGGTCGTGCTGATCCTTGCACAGTCCGACGTCCCTGCAAACCACCTCTGCCTCCCTCGCAGCGCTCTCCCTCTCTTCACCCACGGTCTCGCACCGCCCTGTCCACGGCGCAAAGCCCATTCAGGTCCCTCGAGCGGTTTCCGACAAGGGTACCTCTGAACCTGACCCCGCCAGCATCGACGACTTGCCCATTTCCGCATCCCCTCCTCAATCACATACCCAACTCCCGTCCAATTCCGTCAATGGAATCAAATCGGGACGGAAACGAGGCACTATATTCACATGCGAGAGTTGTTCCAAGGTTGGACCTTTCGCATGCTCGTGTGATGGCGTGACTGAATTTCTCGTCCAGGTATATCGACATCCGTCGTGCTTGATCAAACACCGTTGGGAGCATACCCCTCAATGGCGGGAAGCGTCCAAGTTTGTATTGAGTAAACATCAACAAGTGCAGCTGCTCGAGGTCAGTCGGTCTTCCTTTTTTTCTGTACCCTTTTTTTTCTTCCCAGGGCCCGCATGGTTTTTCCCCTTCTGGGCGCAGCTGTTCCTGTTTTGCGTCCCTTGCCTGGATTGGCTGTGTGTATGGCGCTAAACTGCATTCGGCTAGGCCGCTGCGATCCTCTCGCATCTCTCGCCCTCCTCGGCTTCTTTGCCCGAAGATCGCTCTTTATGGCCGTCCTTTCTCTCGGGAGGGCTCGTCCCCTCATCCTACTCTATGCCAAACGACGTCGGACCCACCTCAACTACGACGGTCGTCACCCTGCCAGCTGCATCAGCGTCCAGCACCCACGCTTCGTTTCCCATTTCAAGTTCTGTGCCTGCGAGCACGGCACTGAGCTCGTGTACGGGACCGACCGGGCCTCGATTGCACGACTACCCGATTAGCGGGACTGGGACTGGCGTCACCCAGCTCCGTCCTGGGATGTTGGGTGTGCCGACCGCGCCGATGCCGGTACCAGCACAGCAGAAAACAACAACGAAAGAGGATGATGCGCTGAACTTACTCGCACTGCGTTCGGCGAGCGTGACATCTGGTTCGTGGGGGTCGTCGTCGTCCCGTTCGCATGCGCACTCACATTCGCTATCCTATTCACATTCACATTCATTGTGGGCCTCACGTCCGTCGAAAGAGAGGGAGCGTCGCCGGTCGAATGCATACGAGTATGGTTTCCTGCACGGTGGGTATGGCTACAGGTCTGGCTCCACCGCGTATGCGTATGCGCCCCACTCGAGCGGTGGGTGGTCCCTTCCGCGCTCATCTGTCCGATCCAAATCGGGCTCGTCGGGGTCCCGATCTCGGTCACGGTCGGCGTCAGAGAGTAGGAGCGATGATGATGATGAGGCAGAGTTTGACGGTGTGGACGTGGGGGTCCATCTGGATGGGGACGTCGATTTGGAGGACGGGATTGTTGGGGCAAGGGCGAGGCCAATGGTATATGGATCGCGTGTGCGCGCGTGGAAGACAGAGGATGACGATGGTGGGGTGACGGACTTTAGTGTGCGTGAGGACGAGCAGAAAAATGTGGAGAGTGTGAAGGGTGCGAAGAGGGGTCTAGGTCAGACGTGGAATGGTATGGAGATGGAAATGGAGATGGAAATGGACTAAGGGGTCTCGCCGCCGACCGTTTCCAACGTCGACGCGGCCTGCCTAAATCCAGATAGGACGACGCGGTGGCGGCGCCACCACCCTCCATACTCCACACGTGACGCCAAGCGCAACGCACTCGTTTGGTCGACCTTTCGACGATTGGCGATCTTTACACCCCGTGTTATCGTTTTCTCTTCAGCTCAGTTCGTCTTGTTTTCTCCCTAGCTTTGTGTGTGTGTTTGTTGCCCGTACCATCTAGTGGTGGACCTATGTAAGTATAGTATACGACGAGGATGTCTTGTTGAGATGGACTCGGGTAATTTTTGTACATATTGTTAGGAAGTAGGAATGCGTTGCCGTTTTGAACAGCGATGGTCGACGGTGTTGTCAGACACTTGGATGGAAGAACTAGACATAGGTTCTCCCATGTCCGCGATCTGATGCCTACGCATTGATAGCCAAGTGCAGGCCGTGCTGTTCATCGCGTTGCTCACAGCCGTCAGCAGTGGCGCTTCACAGGCCGTTAATGTGAGCGCAAAAGTCATCGACATTATCATGAATGTCGTTGTGAAACCAGGATGTTCTGCACTGTGATCGTCCGGTGTCGATGGAAAGCGCCCGACCTCTGCAGAGGACAGACCTAGCAGCAGGCAGTGGATATATCCCCGGGGAGGAAATCCAAGGTGAGGCTGGCATCAGAGACGCTGAGAGGAGAGGCATCGCGAGAACTGAAACCGATGACGCAAGTGAATGTTTGACTATGCCTGGAACCGTCCGTGCTGACTAAGTTGCAGAGCGAAATTCTCCGTGTACTCGGAGACATTTGCTTTGGAAAGACTGCTGAACGTTGGAGCTTAATGGAGCTTAAGCGTCACAGTGTTTGAGGG
Organism: Boletus aff. separans; assembly: GCA_038088755.1. NCBI lineage: Eukaryota > Fungi > Basidiomycota > Agaricomycetes > Boletales > Boletaceae > Boletus > Boletus aff. separans. The sequence continues at coordinate 10,202 of JBBPJN010000418.1, forward strand.
GCCACGGCCCGACTGACCAATCGAACCCCGTTACATGCCATGACGGTGGCGTAGTCTTATCCAAGCAAAGTTCAGCCGTCCTCAACTGCGGAGCCTTGTAACCCGCACTGAGCCCACTTTCAGCAGTCTCGGAGGCATTCTGACCAAACAATGTTCTTGTCATGTCCTTTAACACATGTTTCACCTTGCCGAACTGCAAATGCAGAACTCCAATAATTATACCACAAGCTAATTGAAAAAATGGATGGGCATGGAAATGCTGGCTATACAGTCCGTTGACGGTCGCTCGGGTATGTGGTTGGCATCCTCCGTTTTTTGAACCGACGGAGTCGTCTACACGATCTATTTTCTTGTTGTACAGTCATCCACTGGCGCTTTAAACAAAGGCTTACTGCTCACGACAATCGATATTGATCCACATCACAAGTCGAGTAAGACAAGGGCAATGTTCACTCAGACTATGTACAGTAGTTCTCTGAACATTTACTTACTCTGCACAAAATCTCACTAAATGATAATTTACCACCCATGGAAATGAGCTGGACACACGAAAGCTATAAAATAGGTTCACGCAGGTCTATCCAAGGCTGTGACATTATATGAGATGCAAACCAAGGGCCGCTGATCAAGCCAGCACGATGCCGGTCAAGGAAGTCAAAGTGACAACTATCAGTGGAGCCCGCGATATGCCGAAATGCCTAATTGACCTGGAGCGCTGCGTCACGCGTTGCACACATTATATAGAGAAAAAGCCCTCAATTACGCTATCAGCTCAAACTGAGCTGGCATCAACCTGGAGAGAAGCAGATGATGCATGTAAACAAGGAAGAGTATCAAGAGCAATTGTGCATCTGGGTGGAAGAAAGGGACCTTGAAAAGCATGAGAAGCGGAGAGCTGAGTGGTGGGCAAAGCCAAAGCGTGGGAAGCTAGCGGGCGCTGTGGGCAAACAGTGGCACAGTCGAAGTGCAAGAAGGCAGCGGTGAGGGCAGGTTCAATGACAATACTAAATGTCCCGAGTGTCAGCAGCATTGGATGGATCAAAGATTATAATTGCCGAGCTATTCCCCGATGTCTGGAGTTGATGACGGATCGTGAAACTCCGTGAAGCACATGAAGCTGTGGTTATGCGACGAACAATCAGAAATCCATACGTCAAATGCCAGAGCTGGAGGTCCCCGAAAATGATCTGCACTGCATTGTCACCATGCGATACTCACCCTTGGCAGCACTTTTCTCGAACTCCGATGGTCTTACAGACCAATTACCCCCTCCAACGAAAATTGGTCTGTGAGACCGATCCTCTCGATTTCCTCGCACCAAAGTCCAAATCGGAATATGAATGCATCTGTGGACCTCTCGTGTCCCGCGCGAGAGGATCGTGTTCACCACCGACGTGCCTCATATGAGGCTCATATCTCGCTTGTGACGCGTGACCTACATATGCACAGCCCGTCCTCTCCCGCTCTCATCCTCGCATCCTGCCCTTGCCTGCTCGTCCTCGTCCTCACTGCCGTCCTCAACTCCCTCGCCACATCTGAATCGGGGCGCCAGAGTGGTGTACGGCCAGCACACCCGCCTGTCCACGCGCCCGCCCATCTGCGTGCTGACCTGGCCGCACGTTGCCCACCATCCCATGCACCCGCCTTGACGCGTGCTCACCACCCCATGTGCCAGCCAACCAGCCCGTGTGCTCACCTGCATGCATGTGCGTGCGCCCATCCTGTGCACCCACGTGCCTGTCCGACGTGCCCGCCCGTCCGCATGCTGACCTGGCTGCGCGCCCATCGTTTGGCACATCCACCTGCCCACACGCCCGCCTGCACACATGCCTGTCCACGCACGCACCTGTCTACATGCCCACCTGCCCGCGATCCCGCACACCCGCATGCCCGTCCAACATGTCCGCCCACACCTGCCTGCAACACCCGCTCACGCTCCATATTAGGAAATAATCGCGCCTGTACATTCGGTTCCAGAAATGGAAATCCCTCCATTAATTCTTTTTCTTTGCTTTTCCTGTTTCCTCTCTAGATACAACATCATCTGTATGTAGATACATGAAGTAATATATGTAACACATTGTATATGCATCTTATCAGTCTCCTAAAAACATTCTACAAGGTGACAATGGAGATTTGATGGAAAAAGATAAACATATCCGCATTTTTGACATACTGCAGTTATACCCCTGAATAATATGCCCCCAGAGAGCTCTCATATACATTTAAAACATATCAACACCACAGATCACCAGGATCAAGGCTGGTGATGTTGTGACATATCTCCCTTCTGATCCCTTTTGTCACTTTCCTAGGCTGTTTCAAGGCCCTAGCTGACCTGAAATGAGGTATGCATCATGGCATGATACATATCTACATATTCTACCTTACATACTACCTGCCATAATGTCTTGGGCATTATCTAGAGCATGTTTCTCAGCTTTATGCAATGAATATATTATAGGTGATCTGATGGGCATATGATCAGGGCAGTTATATGGCATCCTTGGTCCTATTGGTATCTAACCTCCCCCTATTTACTCTGATTTTTCCAATGCTGATTTAAGGTGTGAGGAGCAATGTAAACATATGAAAGTGTGAGAAAAGCTCCAGAAACTTAGGAGACTTTCAAAACAAATCAAAAACTTGTCATTGTAACTTCCACAACATTTAAAGTAGCATTCTAAATAGTAGATCATGTACTCTCAGTGTCATAGAACCCATGTATACCATGTGCCTAGCTAATTCTATTCCTAAAACATTGGAAATGCGAAAATGTGTTACTTGAGGGCACTTTCACTCAGATGCAATGTGTGCATTGCCTTTGGCAGCAAGTAGTACATTTTCGCATTTTCAATGTTTTAGGAATAGAATTAGCTAGGCACATGGTGTACACAGATTCCATGACACTCCAAATACATGATCTGCTACTTAGAACAATACTTTAAAGGTCGTGGAAGTTACAATGACAAGTTTTTGATTTGTTTTGAAAGTCTCCTAAGTTTCCGGAGATTTTCCCACGCTTTCATGTGTTTACACCGCTCCTCACACCTTCAATCAGCATTGGAAAAATCAGAGTAAATAGGAGGAGGTTAGATACCAATAGGACCAAGGATGCCATATAACTGCCCTGATTATATGCCCATCAAATCACCTTTAATATATTTATTGCATAAAGCTGAGGAACGTGTTCTAGATAATGCCCAAGATATTATGACAGGTAGTATGTATGGTAGAATATGTAGATATGTATCATGCCATGATGACTACCTCATTTCAGGTCAGCTAGGGGCTTGGAACAGCCTAGGAAAGTGACAAAAGGGATTAGGAGGGAGATATGTCACAACATCACCAGCCTTGATCCTGGTGATCTGTGATGTTGATATGTTTTAGATGTATATGAGAGCTCTCTGGGGGCATATTATTCAGGGGTATAACTCCAGTATGTCAAAAATGCGGATATGTTTTTCTTTTTCCATCAAATCTTCATTGTCACCTTGTAGAATGTTTTTAGGAGACTGATAAGATGCATATACAATGTATTACACATATTACTTCGTGTATCTACATACAGATGATGTTGTATCTAGAGAGGAAACAGGAAAAGCAAAGAAAAAAGAATTAATAGAGGGATTTCCATTTCTGGAACCATATGTACAAGCACGATTATTTCCTAATATGGAGCGTGAGCGGGTGTTGCAGGCAGGTGTGGGCGGACACGTTGGACGGGCACACGGGTGTGCGGGATCGCAGGCAGGTGGGCATGTAGGCAGGCGAGCGGATGGACAGGCATGTGCGCAGGCGGGCGTGCGGGCAGGTGGATGCGCCAGACGGCGGGTGCATGGGATAGTGGGCAACGTGCGGCCAGGTCAGCACGCAGATGGGCGGGCGCGTGGACAGGCGGGTGCGCTGGCCATACACCACCCTGGCGCCCCGATTCAGATGTGGCAAGGGAGTTGAGGATGGCAGTGAGGACGAGGACGAGCAGGCAAGGGCAGGATGCGAGGATGAGAGCGGGAGAGGACGGGCTGTGCATATGTAGGTCATGCGTCACAAGCGAGATATGAGCCTCATATGAGGCACGTCGGTGGTAAACACGATCCTCTCACACGGGACACGAGAGGTCCACAGATGCATTCATATCCCGATTTGGACTTTGGTGCGAGGAAATCGAGAGGATCGGTCTCACAGACCAATTTTCGTTGTGGGGGTAATTGGTCTGTAAGACCATCGGAATTCGAAAAAAGTGCTGCCAAGGGTGTGCTCTTTCGGCATGATGGTTTTAGAACTCCGGACTGTCGGCATGAGGAATAGGGAATCTACTTCCCTTCGTCTCTGTGTGACCCTCGGATACCACCTCGGCCGATCGCATAGATGTAGATTCATATACCAAAGTTGGATACATAGCACGAGTGTACTAAGGAACAAGCAATCAAGCGTACTTGAACTTTAGACGTGTGGTTTTGACAAACTGAATCATACGTACATGAGTGCAAGAAAGTGTATAAAGTTCACCGTACAAGAAAATGACGACAAACAGTATTGCCTCTAAGCATCCCAGCTGAGATCGGCT
>JBBPJN010000419.1:0-14753 GCA_038088755.1 Boletus aff. separans
CAGATGGTCAGACCGAGCAGGTTAACCAAGAACTCAAAAAATACTTACGAATTTACGTTATGAAAAAACAAGAGTCTTGGGCAGAATGGATCAAACTGGCGCAGTTCCATCACAATTCCTCCCTTTCCTCCACGACTGGCACCACTCCTTTTGCCATCACACATAACTACATTCCCTGATTAGGTTTTGAAGGGAACACCAAATCTTTAGCAGGAGAATTCAGTCAGGAATACGCTAAAGCCCATTTGGAGATAAAGTGGGCTCTTATGAAAACAAGAGAAAAAATGAAGAAAAGTGCCAACAAAAGAAGGTTGGATGCTCCAGAATATTCCATTGGAGATAAAGTTTGGTTGTCTACCAAACATCTCAAACTCCCATATATGGCGAAAAAGCTTATGCAAAAGTGGATCGGACCCTATGCCATTACTAAGGTCCTCCCTAATGCCGTTACCCTTCACCTACCTAAAATGGTTAATATTCATCCCACCATTAACGTATCTCGGGTAAAGCCTTACAAAGAACCATTATGAAACCAACCAGTTCTACACCCAGATGCCATTCTGGTAGACAAAAAAGGCTATGAGGAGTATAAAGTAGACTACATCATTACCTCCCGAATGAAAGGGCATCAGCTGGAGTACCTAGTACATTGGAAAGGTTGGGATGAAACCAACCATACTTGGGAACCCACAGCACACTTAACCAATGCGCAGGATGCTATCACTACCTTTCATTCCTCCAATCCCTCAGCCCCACGTAAATTAAGGGGCATCACCATGGAACTTTTCCCTTCTCTCTTTTTGGATTGAGGTGATGACATTATCCCACGCTTCAAAGCAACTCGTCTGAAATACAAGTCCTAGAGGGGGGGTAGTGTTACAGACACCACTAAAGCCATACTTAATCTCACTTTACTTACATTCATTTCAGACTTCATCCCTTACTTTTGGTTATCACGTAATCCTACACATGATCGTGAGAGTAACACATGATACAGTCTAGACCTAATACACGTGCCCCCTTTATTCCCCTTATCTATTAATCTCTGTTCACTTCTATTTCCCACACTCATTACCATCTCTTCTATCGCCGCTCCTTCTCTTCTTTTTGATTCCCATTGTCTTCTCACTCAATCACCACTATCATATACCCATATTTAGACTAATACTTTCACATCTTATCTATACCATACCTTAAACATGAATCATTATATAAAGGGCAGTGGTTTGAGCTAGATCCCCAGTCGATTCCACTTGTCACTTATACTCTATTGAGGGGTGATTAAGGATAAGACTCACCTCTTCTTCATTGAACCGGCCAGTGTGTTAGTGTATCACCTGAGAGGCTAGTTTACCAAATGCACAGTCTAGGCCAAGTAACTGGGTGGGACGCCCTTTGCTTGAGTCTTAACAAAGTCAGCTTGGCTTAGATGAATATCCTATCCTGATAGTATCCAATAAGTTACATTTTGAAATCCATTTTCTGCATTGCTTTGCAAATAGCTATAAGAGTGTTCTGACATACTTTCTAGTTTATTGAAGAATTAATGGGATAAGATACTAAAAGAATTAGTAGGATATACTATACATATCATTGAAGTGTCACAGTTAGGATCTGTTATGGGTTGGTATGCTCAGCACTACACATTTACTAACACAGCTGAGCCAGTCACCAATATGCTTGCAAAGAGGCAGCTAAGGAAAAGAAGATTAAAAAAAATAATATATCTAAAGTGAATAAAAAAAATATACCATAATAATATTCCCTTATTGCCAATATTGGTTAATATTATGCTGACCTTTGAGTTAAACCTATCCTATTTGCAGGAATCAGTGCTACACGTGCTTTTACAACACTGGCACTACACTGCCCTCAAACAGTTATATTTGCATAATCAAGAATCAATCAATCAGTACCAGTGACTTCATGTCATATTATCCTCATGGTGCCTCAGAACTCTGCTACAATTGCCTGTTCAATGCAACTGGATCACTCACAAAAGTAAAGATCAAGGGTGCTGAGTGGTTCATATATGGTCTGGTCAACTGAACCAGCTTTTGCATAATGCATAAACCTTATAGTACACTAGCTTTCATTGACCTTGACATTCTGCATTATGAGAAAAGTCCACTGTATTGTCAATGGTTAGAATTGGTGTTCTAGATAAAACTCTGGGGATGGTTAGTAACCATTGTAGCAAAAGAAAGCTTTGTGAAGTTTCATAGCAGAATGAGACTAGCAAATTGCAAGATGCTAAGGTGCCTGATGAAGGTTTACTCTTGGTTGTATTCGGAGCAGCGTGTTCACGGGTCTAGTCCCACGCCTCGATTCGGTTTGATTGGTTCTTGAAAGCTTTGCTGGTGCTAGCTCATCAAAGCCATCACTGTAGGACCACTTTGCTGTGAGTGGCACTACCAATTAGGTCGGAGCTTGAAAAGTTATCAATCAAGCCTCGTTTTCGGCGTTGCCCTTGTTTTCCACAACCACCACCTTTTGGTCAGTCTATCCATCGCTGTTCGCTGTGGACATCGCTGATGCGCCATTGTTTGCGCAGCCTGAAAAAGCCCGAAAAACATATAAAAAAAGTCATTGGAAAAGTAGTTGTCACTCACCTCTTCTGTGAGTATACTTTTTCCTCTACCGAATTATGAACCTCATCGCTCTTTCCCCGCCAACGTGTTCTACAGTTGCAAAAAAAAAGTACTCAAAAGCAGTAACGACCCCACAAACCCAGAAAATAAAAAATGTCTTCTGTTGTCGAAGTTCCGATGGTTCAACCTGAGCCTGCTCCTGTTCCTCCCCCTCCCGCCCCTGCCTACAATCCTCCTCAGCCATCAGTTACCTCTTCCCCATCTGCATCCCTCTACGTGGGTGAACTTGACCCCACTGTCACGGAGGCTATGCTGTTCGAAATATTCAACATGATTGGCCCTGTTGCTAGGTAAGTTTGGCTGTTCATCGCTGTGTCCGAAAGTTGTTTTAGCTGAAAATTCCTTCTAGCATCCGTGTCTGCCGCGATGCGGTTACTCGTCGCTCACTTGGATATGCCTATGTCAATTATCTCAATGCCAGCGATGGTACGTATGAGATAAATCCACTATCCAATTATTGACGTATCATAATAAGGCGAGCGTGCATTGGAGCAACTTAACTACTCTCTTATCAAGAATCGCGCGTGGTCAGTCGTCACGGATATCCTTGTATGGCCTTGATCTTACAGTCGACTTAGCCGTATCATGTGGTCTCAACGTGATCCCGCACTGCGCAAGACTGGTCAAGGCAATATCTTCATCAAGAACCTGGATGAGCAAATTGATAACAAGGTAAACTAGCATTGGAATGGTTTGTGTGGGAATTATGTTTCACACGGTGACAGGCTCTCCATGACACGTTCGCCGCTTTTGGCAATGTACTATCGTGCAAGGTTGCTACTGATGAGCAAGGCCGCTCCAAGGGATATGGATTTGTTCATTATGAAACTGCTGAGGCTGCTGAGACTGCCATCAAGGCCGTAAATGGTATGTTGTTGAACGACAAGAAAGTTTACGTTGGCCATCATATCTCGCGCAAGGTCTGTTGTGTTTCGCATCCCACGCTTTACAGGTATAATTTATGCAAGCAGGAGCGTCAATCCAAGCTGGATGAAATGAAGGCGCAGTTTACTAACTTATACGTCAAAAATCTCGACACCAGCGTTACTCAAGAAGAGCTCGAGGAGATATTTAACAGGTTTGGTAATGTCACTTCGGCGGTGATCCAACTCGATGAGGCCGGAAACAGCAAGGGCTTCGGCTTTGTCAACTTTGAGACGCACGACGAGGCTCAGTTGGCCGTCGACAGTCTTCACGACACCGAACTGAACGGCAAGAAGCTGTTTGTTTCGCGTGCTCAAAAGAAGTCCGAGCGGGAGGAGGAGCTGCGCCGGTCATACGAGCAAGCGAAGATGGAGAAGTTGAGCAAATATGCAGGTGTTAACCTGTATATCAAGAACTTGGAGGATGACGTCGACGATGAAAAGCTTCGAACAGAATTTGAGCCGTTTGGTACCATCACGAGCTGCAAGGTCATGCGCGACGAGAAGGCCACATCGAAAGGCTTCGGTTTTGTCTGTTTCTCATCCCCGGATGAGGCTACCAAGGCTGTTGCAGAGATGAACAACAAAATGATTGGGTCGAAGCCTCTTTATGTTTCTCTCGCTCAACGCCGTGAAGTCCGTCGTCAACAGCTGGAAAGCCAGATCGCTCAGCGCAACCAGATCCGCATGCAACAGGCGGCAGCAGCTGGCATTCCTGGCGGATACATCAATGGTCCTCTTTACTATCCCCCTGGGCCGAATGGGTTCCCTCCCCAAAGTCGCAATATGATGGGTTATGGCCAGCCGGGCATGATGCCTCCTCGTCCTCGCTACCCTCCTACTGGTGGCCAAGTTCCTGCGATGCCAATTCCGCCGTACGGTGCACCTCCGCCTCAGTACGGCATGCCAGGTTACCCTCGTGCCCCTCGCGCGCCTAGTGCTCGCGGACCCGGCTCATCCCCAACCAACCCAACTGTACCTATACCGCGTGCTAATGGACCTTCCACGAATGGTGCCTCCCGCCCAGGCCCTCCTCAGGGCGCTCCTACTGCTCGTCCTCCCCCCGTCGGAGCTCCGGCACCAGGTACCCGCAATCAACAGGCATATAAGCTTAATCCCCAAACCCGCAACGTTGCACCTCCTGCGTCAGTGCCGCCGGTACCTGTTGTCCAACCGGAGGTTCCTGTTCTTACCCCCACTGCACTTGCGAACGCGTCTCCTATGGAGCAGAAGCAGATGTTGGGTGAAGTCATCTATATGAGGATCGCACCGTAAGTTTTGACGATAATCAACTGAGCGACTGCTGCTTACGATACATAAAGATCTCAACCCGATTTGGCCGGCAAGATTACCGGTATGCTTCTTGAGATGGATAACTCTGAACTCCTGCACCTTTTGGAATCAAACGAAGCTATGAATGCCAAGGTCAGTGAAGCTCTTACTGTGCTTCACGATTTCGCCAAGGAGGAAGGTGCACCTGCCTAGATAGCAAAGCTGAGGAATTGGTGTGTTGAGGATGCGCGGGGTCTTTTGAGCAATGGTGGCTCGTCCTCTCTTTATTTTTTCTATGTGGTTGCACGTACAGGTTGATCATCCGCGACCTCTGCCTTTGCGCTGAGCGTCCGCTTTAAACCGGGTAATGGTGGTGGTCGTTCCTTTTTGTGTACTTCGAGAAGGAACAGAGGTTGATACAACTGCTTTCACTCCGGACTGAAGTGGTCACGCGCTGCCACAGTAACGTGACGAGTGACATACCAAGACCCATAATATTGACGTGCCTACATACCCAGCCTTGCAAAGCTCTACCACACTCGTTTTCACCCATACCTCTGTGTTACACTCCCTATACACCGATGAGCGGGTTAGTTGTCGACCTGTTGCTTCTTGCTGTCAGTTGGACACACGTCCTTGTTGCGCCGTATACGAAAGTCGAGGAGTCTTTCAACCTCCATTCCGCTCACGACATTCTTATGTATGGTGTGAGTCCAGGGAGTCTACACAACGTGAGTTTCTGCAACAAATGTTCTATGTGCGTACTCACGCCTCGCTCCTGGGTGTCCCATCGTTTCGTGATCTCAAGTATGATCATAATGTTTTCCCAGGTCCCATTCCTCGTACCTTTGCAGGAAGTGTCTTACTCTCATGGGCCACTATGCCATTTATACATGCGGGCATTGCTCTAGGCGTGATTACATCCAAGTTTGACTTGCAACTTGCTTGTATGCTCCACTCATAAGTGTGCCTTACCATCTGTACTGATTACCGTGCAGTGCGACTTGTGCTTGCCTCGTTGAATGCATTTGCACTCGTCCTTCTGCGGAGGGCAGTTTCGACGCGTTTTGGGAAACAAACAAGTTGGTGGTATGGGCTGTTGACGTGCTCGCAGTTCCATCTTCCATTTTGGATGGGTCGAACGCTTCCAAACATGTTCGCATTAGTGCCTGGTATATTACCCCTCATCAATCGAACATCAGTGCTCAAATTCCTCTTGTAGTGAACCTTGCGAACTATCTGCTTTACAACCGTGCGCCTAAGTCGAGGCAAGCATCGAAAAGGTGCATAAATATAGCGGTTGGTCTGCTGACATTTACGGCTGTCGTCTTCCGTTCAGAGGTAGCCCTTCTTCTCGCACCTCTGGCGCTCCAGCTACTTATTCACGGCCATACTACTTTTCTGGATCTCATCAAAGTAGGTCTGTTGGTAGGACTGACGTCTATAGGTCAGTTGTAGTCGCAATTATCGTGCGTGACCACTAATCAATGCGTTTCGCACAGCAATTGCTGTCGCCGTTGATTCCCACTTCTGGAATCGTTGGCCATTATGGCCGGAACTTTACGGTCTGTACTTTAATGTCTACCTTGGCAAAAGCGCCGACTGGGGGGTAAGTCTCTAATTGAAGGTATTGGTATCTTCTCTGAACCGTGGTCTTCCATCGCTCAGATATCTCCTGCACACACTTATTTCACCGCTTATCTTCCTAAACTTCTCCTTGGTACTATACCGATGGCAATTCTAGGCGCCTCGCTCGACCACCGGATTCGATCTATGTTAATTGCTCCGTTCGTTTTCGTGTCAGTGTTGAGCGCACTAGGGCACAAGGAATGGCGCTTTGTCATATACGTTGTACCACTTATCAATGTTGCAGCAGCACGAGGCGCACGGTGGATGTAAATCTATATTTTTCTCCAAGTCCTTTTGTCATGCTGACTAACTGGTTTGACAAAGGACATCGCGCAGGAAGGGATTCATCTTCAGGCACCTTATCTCCCTCTGCGCACTTTCCTTTATCTCTCTTAACCTCGTGGCGACGCTCGTTTCCACGCGAGCGTCAATAGAAAATTATCCCGGCGGAATTGCGCTAGCGACGTTCAATCGACGGTACGCAGAGAAACCGAACGGTAAGCGACAATTTTACCCTCATCATCACGTGTTACCCATCTCAGACGCAGTTCACGTGCACATATCCAACCTTGCAACCCAAACAGGTGCATCGTTGTTCCTCCATGAACACGCTCCTCCCTTGTTCTTATCAACCGAGCCTCATGGATCCGAGCCATCGTGGACGTACAACAAGACGGAGTCGCTAACTCCATCAATGATCTCGGCTTCCTCCTTTTCGCACCTGATTGCCGAGTCTCCTGAGACGGCGGGTACGGAATGGATGGTTGTCGAGGCAATACCGGCATTTAAGCGGTGGAAATTGAACCACGCTGTATCGAGGGGGCTGAAGACGGGAAGGGTGTGGGAGATACCCTTTTATCAGTGGGCTCGGGCGCTGGAGATGGAGACTAACGATCAGCTTTGGATCTTAGAGAGACGTCGTACGGCGGAATTATTCACTCAAGGAGCAGATAGCGGCCCATAGTAGCAGCCTCCCAGGAACTTGCTCTCCTTTAATTTAATTGTCTGGTACGGGATTCGCGCTCAGGCTCCCAGGAATCGTGCAAAAGTATCGTCAAAAAACACTAGGTTGCGAACTAGCTCGACTGACGTGGGAGCGCGCAGTGTTCACTCGGAGTTGCTGAACTTCGGTTGCCGCAGAGGCGCGCCCGCTGAGCTGGATCTGCTTACTACGTGAAGTGCCTGTAAAAATTGACAGACATGTCCATGTCAACAAGCGAATCGCTGAAACACGTAAAACGAACAACGGCCATCGGGTTTCCCACGCGCGATCAGAACTTGGTTCGCGAAAGTCCAAATGGGCTGGTGGCCGGGATTAGCCGACGGGATGATAGGCGAGTGGCGTTTAAATTCGGGTCGCAATTGAGTTGGAGTGTGGATGGAGCATCAGCGGTGTGGGGGGGATATTAAAAGCTGGCGTTAATGAGGTCAGACCAACCTTGATAACGCCGACGAGTCACTGAACATTGTACACCACAAGGTCGTCCCACTAGTACATAGTTACTCGTACTAGTAACAATCGACTCAGCGTGTGAGAGCACAATGTCACGATGTTGCCTTCTCATTCGGTTTCCACACACTGCTGGTGGAGTTTGGCAGCCTGTGAGTGTTGGGATGAATTCGACTCCGAGTGTATGCGTACCTTTAAATATCAACCGAGGTCCACTGCATACTCGTCAATTGAATTGCGTCCGCTAGGGATGCTCTTGGCAATATGGTATTAGGTATACATCAAGTAACTCCCTTCATTTGGCAGCCAATTTATCAGCGCTCAGGTCCAGGAATCGTCGTCAAAACATTACGTTGCGATATAGACGCCGTGGCAGGTACTGTCAGATTCAGATGATAGATAATAAATATGAACATATGTGCTGGCGGGTGGAGCAGCTGCTTATGTACTCATAGACTCATAGTCCTTCTCTCATACTAAGACGATGGTCAGGGCGCCGCATGTCGTCCACGAGGCTAGCCATCTTTGTCTCCCTCTGGAATGAAGGCTCTATGTGCAAAGTTTAACTTACCAGATGTGAGGAGGGCAACCTTCCATTTTCTCATATTTCAAGGACTTGCGTAAGTGGTGGATGCTCAAGGGCCGATCAGAGTGGCACAACACCGATTACGCATACCGAAGTTCGCTAGCACTTACGACGGTCCTTCCCAGAACAGCAGGGGTGCAAGTCGGAGCACAACTCAGTTGGCACCCCATCTGTTTTAGACCCTGGCGGGAAAAGAATTGGTAGCCGCATGACGATAAAGACGTGCCACTCAGGGCAACGGATGTCTAGTCCCTTAGTACGACCCTCACGCTACCACTATGGGTACTGATGCCATCTCCCTCCCGTTGTTCTCTTTCTTGGCTACTGGCCTCGTAGCTGGATGTTACGTCTGGAGGAGATCCCTCAAACCCAACTTTCCACCCGGACCATCTGGGTTGCCCATCCTCGGTAACGTGTTTGATGCACCTGCTACCGAGCCATGGAGGGCGTACAAGAGACTCAGCGACAAGTACGGTGAGCCCACACATCCCCAGGGCTTATATATCTGCTCACGTGCTTGTCAGGGGATATTATCCATCTCCGCGTACTGACGCAAGATATGATCATCTTGAATTCTTATGAAGCCATCAGGGATCTGTTCGAGCTTCGCTCCCAGAACTATTCCGACAGACCACACATACCCGGAAACAGCCTGTGAGTCGTCCGTGGACTTGGTTCAAGATTGCATTCCCACTCATGGTCAAAGGGTGGACTTTAACTGGGGGACTGGATTCCTCCCGTACGGTGAAGAGTGGAAGACTCATAGGAGGATCTTCCAGCATACGTTCCGATCTGAAAGAATGCCCTTGTACCAGTCAATGCAGCTGATGAAAACACGTCAACTACTCAAGAATATGTGTGATAGCCCCGCTGATTTCGAGCGACACTTTAGATCGTCCGTGTCCGGTGCTGACAGGTTCCTGGTGACTAAATGAACCTGTAGATTTTCCACTGCCATCTCAATGGCTGCTACCTACGACTACCATCCCGCACCCCGAGACGATCCGATGGTCAATAACCTGAAAGTACTCGCTGCAGTTGGCGTCTCCCTGCTGGGTCCCGTGCACACACTTCTTTTCACGGCATTCCCTTTCCGTGAGTTAAAACACGGAAACAAAAGTATACAGCCATGTTTACCTATCGCTTTGCAGTGATGTACCTACCCTCGTGGTTCCCAGGAGCGACCTGGCAACGTACGGCGGACCGGGGTCGGAAAGTGGTGAAATGGTGGCTCACAGCTCCTGTCCAGCATGTACAAGATAAGATGGTGCGTCTTGTTGAATGCGGACTTCTTTCATGTGGCTAAAAATGGCTTGGGTGCAGGCAAATGGCCCGATCGCACCCTGTCTAGTAGGGGAAGCACTGTCCCGCATAGACGAAAAACGTACCGATGCTGATAACGCCATTCAAGTGATCAAAGGAGCTGCAGCATCATCTTTACTCGGTAAGCGGCACGTTCCCGCATAGATTGGAAAGAGAGCCTGATGTGTTTTCCAGGTGCATCAGACACGGTGGGTCCATTCGCTCGACATCTGAGCTCTAACTAACAAGGATGATAGACGGATTCAGCGCTGCAAGTCTTTGTACTTGCGATGGTGTTGCATCCGGACGTGCAGAGACGTGCACAAGCCGAAATTCAAGCTGTGGTGGGATCCGAACGACTTCCGGACTTCAGTGACAGGACAAATCTGCCTTATATCGAGGCTGTCTATAGAGAAACGTTACGATGGCATCCAGTACTCCCCTTTGGTACGTGCTCCACTGGCATCCTCGACGCGCAAGCTGCTTAGATCGGGCTTGGACATAGCCATTCCTCGATGCGCCCTAAATGACGATGTCTATCGAGGATACAGCTTCCCAAAAGGTATGATCGGACGCTTTTTTCGGGCACCTCACCTGCTCATCAAATGTAACAGGCGTCACGATAATTTCCAACCTGTGGTAAGTACACGTATCTTGAGATTTTTTCCCCCCTAGCTGACGCAGCCCAGGGGGGTGGCGCACGACGAAGTTCGATATCTGGACCCTTCCACCTTTAATCCCAGCCGGTTTTTTGACGACGATGGGAACTTGAACGATGACACGGTATCGTACGCCTACGGTTTTGGAAGGCGAATCTGTACGTTGGCCACTATGAATTCCTGTAAAACCCTCGTGTGATAACCTCGACAGGCGTCGGGCGAGCGCTTGCGGACAACTCCTTATGGGGTGCCATCGTCAATTTACTAGCAGCATTCTCATTTGAAGCCCCTCTCGATGAAACGGGGCAACCTGTCAAGATAGAACCACGGTTTACTACGGGATTAACTTCGTGAGCGTCTCGCAACGATCCTTGGAAAACATCACAGCTGCTGACATTTCCTGGGAAAAAAAAAAAAAAAGACACCCAGAGCCTTTCCCTGTCCAGATCACGATGCGAATGGACGCACAGAAATTCTCCAGTCTGTTAGGGACTGAAAATGACGTCGACGAACTTGGCACGAGCGATTAGTAGTCCTCAAGTAACGAATGATCGTTTCCGCACGAAGACATTTACGAAACCCCCCCCCTTCCCCTTCTCATGACACCGTTTCTTGTGTCAACCCGAATGACTGGACACGACGAGCTATTATTGTGCAAGAGAGAGATTGTACAAGACATGTTGTACGAGTGTATTAGGGTCGATGTAAAACTATGCTGTGCCGCTCAGGAGCGGTAGGTTAATCACGTCGAGTCCAAAGTACTTGTCTCTAGTCAGGCTATACATCGACTTTTTCTTTTCTTTTCTTTTTGGGACGTCACGCGCGGGCATGATGACCGTTGCGTCTCCACAATTTGGGAACACAGTTTAGAAGATCTGATCCCGCTGATCGACACTATGTCGCCTCGGATCCGATAAGGCGTGCAAACATATTCCCCTGCCTGAGATCTCGGAGTCACCGTGTGAGCCGTTTCATCTCGTCGGCTCTTCCTCCACCCGGGTCTTGCCAACATTGAACGTTCGGATCTTGGTGGTGGAATGCACCGATCAAAATGTGGCGCGGTCCATAACGACTCGGGAATTAACCTGTCCAATGGTCCTCACCATCGATCACGTACATGGGACAAGAGGCCCCGAGGATGTTTTCGAGATAGCTGCCAATTCCTCGAAGGGGTGTTGCTTGTGGATCAACACGGCACCTGCAAGACCATACACTTTGGCGTGAAATCGGACCCCCACGAGTCTTTTCATCTCTTGAAATATTGATAAAAGTTGTCTATTGCTGAAAATGAGCACAGATACATAATAATAAATGACCGTCTAGGCACGTTCGATCCATACCTGCCCCTTTTCATCCAAGCAATCGCTCCTCATGACCTTGGCCATTTACGCGCGCCTCCTTTCTCCTCCAACAACACCCCGCAACACGTCTCACCCCACCCACGATCCGCGCAAACACCCAGTTCCTCGCACGCCAAATGACGTGTTCTCTGGTGTCGACGCGGTCCGGTCGGATCCGGTGTTCGTTGTCGACGATGATAGAGAGCGTGATGACGGTCGTGACGATTGAGGCGAGCGCTGTCGATGCTGAAATCATGAACATGATGATCATTTGTAACTTGGCGGCTTGCTGGACGGAGGAACCTCCGAGGATGGCACCGGTCATCATACCGGGTATAGAGATGATACCGGTCACGCTAAACATGCACGATGGGAGGGTCAACCACTTGGACAGCGGGACGAGAGCGTGAAAAAGACGGACCTCATTGTGTTGATGGTGGGGGTGAGCGCTAGACGAAGGGCCTCGCGGGCGACGGGCAAGCATGCTTCAAAGCGGGAAGCACCGAACGCGAGATACATTTCGACCTTGTCTTGGTTGTCACTAGGTGATGCGGTCGTAAGATGCTGCCAAAACAAGGAGGACAAGTGTGGGATACCCACTAGAACTCTTTCAGGATGAAGGCGACGGCTACCACGACAGTGGAGACGGTGTTCCCACAGAGCATTCCCATCATGGGAACTGGTCAAGGCAACGTCAGCCGACTTGACGGGATGTATGAGATGCTGGGCGCGCACTGTATTGTTCTGGCATCCAGAACGGGTTTACACCCATTGCGTACCGCGCACCGATGATGGAGACTGGTACCGTCGAGCCCAACATCGATACCAGAACCGATGGAAACTGCACAAGACCACCGTCAACATCATCACGAGTAGCAGGGGTGACGGTTGTGAAAGTACCATGTTATCGTAGCGTTTTTTCGACTTGTTTGCGACTGCGGACGTATATCAGGGGTACGCCACAGACGGTATCCACGTGGTGGCGACGTACCAGCCTCGAACGTGCCCAAAAAGTTCAGGACGACTGTCGTGCGTCGTTGAGCGTGCAAGGTCAAGTGGCAGGGAGAACGTACATGCGATGGCTCCGACAGCCCACGGGTTATTGGTTTCAAAGACCCTTTGTAGGACCAAAGCCATGATGGCGAGCTGCACGATGCAGCGCAACGCCGAGGTGACGAGTGAGCTACCGACGCCGAGATTGAGGACGGAGGAGAGGATGGCATTGAAGAAAATGAAAGAGAGACCGAGGCCGACGTTGACCCAGGTCAGGTCGGCTGTGTTTCCAGGCGTTGTGTCCATGGCAGGCGACGGGGCTGGTCGAAGGGTACTGCAGCCAACGGAATCGGAATCGGTGGTGTTTTTATAGTCAAGCCAATCGTTTGCATTGAGAACGGTCGTGAATTATTTCTCAGACTAGTCTCCACTGATAAAATCAAGCAAGACCTCGGGCTTGGCTTTCTTCCACCTGCTCGCACTAACCCGCAAAATATCTGGGAACCATTCTGCGAGGTTGCCCTCGCGTTCTCTTCCTAGAACCATCTCTGCGAGCGCCTTGCCACTCATCCATGCTTGCACCATCCCTTCCCCAGTGTACCCAGCTGCAATCCATTCTCCAGGAGCCGTTGGAATGCTTGCTTCATCTGCACCTTGAATCGTAGGAACCGTACGCCCAGATATCGAGGGCGACAAGCGACCGACCCACGGAAGCAGATCTACAGAGATGCCGAGAACGCCACTCCAAGTCGCCTTGACCCGTCCCTCGGCCCACTCAACGCTCGCGTCTCCCACGGGCGGCTGACCCTCGCGTCCCCAGTTGTCCTCACCAAAGTATCTTGGTAGGATACCTCCAAGGTGTGCGCCGACGCGCTTGCTGTATGTGCTGTCGTTCGTGTTCGCAATTGCCGCATATCCTTCGTCGCCCTCTTGTGCAAATCCCCCTCCGAGCATAAATTCGTGCTCGCCGTTTGGTAACTGCGTGAGATAATCATAGCCAACAGGTGTTTCATAGAAGATGTATGACCTTTGGAGCGTCTCCATGGGGATGGATTGACCTGGGCGCTGTGCGGTCATGTTCCCAAGGAATGGAATGATCTTGCCTCGCATAGGCGTCAACAACTGTGACGACCAAGCATTCGTTGCATGGATTACACGTGGTGTCCTCACAGGTCCCTTTGGTGTGACAATGGTATACAGTGGGTCCGACGTCGAAGGTCCCGTTATCGAGGTGCATGGCATGTTGGTACATAGGAAGAAGCTATGCTCATGTCATGATCGAGCCCCACCAAGCCAAGTTCTGGTCACCTACTTGTCAGGGTATCGTTTTAGCAGATTTGAAAGAATACCCGTCACAAAGTTGTATGGGTGCAGTGCACCTGCGCCAGATGCAATGCACCCGACAACGTCTGGCGCGAAATTGTACTTCTGCACGCCAGGTCGTCATGTGTTCGCTGGCAGAGCAGATAGGTCGTATGTACCTCTATCGCTTCTGGGGATTCGTACACTCGATGACGGGATGCTTCGGAAGGCAAGGCCTGCTGGTACGCTCGTACCTCTGCTTTTGCCTTTGCAAACAGATCGCGATTGAAAAAGGCATCGATGGTCTCGACCTGACGCCATTGGGACTGTTCAAGGACACCTTCCTCCTCCGCCACGCGCCTCAATTCATGGAGATGCGCGAGACGGAATTTGATGATTTTGTGTGCTGCGGCATCGCCATGGTCTTGTCGCAAGATGGCGAAATCCTGATAGAGAGACGGGGTGATATGACCACCGTTCCTGTGTAGTAATTATGCTGCTTGAGCGACCATCCACGGCCAGCGTGCGGGTTGTGCGGACGCACCTTCCTGTCGCACCGGAACACGTATCCCTTGCTTCGAGCATGAGGAGCACGGGGAGCTGTTTTCCCTCTGCTTGGACGCGATCTAGCAGGGTCCTTGCGACC
>JBBPJN010000421.1:1718-14729 GCA_038088755.1 Boletus aff. separans
CGACGATACATAAAGCCTTTGCCCACGGTATACAGTTTCTCCATATGTTATATACCCCTTCCTCCTCCCTTTTCCTGCAGCTATGGCCAACCACATCTACTTTATCTGTCTATGCGTAGTTTGCGATGTGGGTAGCGGGAGATGCTCTGGGTTGTACTGTAGCTAATGAACGCGACGTGGTCGAGAAGGGAATCTCTTTTGGGGAGGAGGCTGTGTCTATACCCCAAAGATGATTTGAAACACCCCAAAGCATCTGCCTATGAGATGCCGTCGATAAGTTGCCTCCCGCGGTGATAAACGAGACTCTGAACGTGTTGAGAGCAACTGCTGTGAAAAAAAAAAAAGGGTTGCGGCGCTGTGTGCCCGAGTGCATTGCTACGCAAGATCCGAGAAACCACCCATGTTCTCATCTCACCAAACATTCATCACAGCTTGCGAGCCCTTGTGAAAACGAAAGCCACCTGGAATGTCTTGGTTCCCAACGAACCGAGACCCTCCGAACTGCAGTACTACGAGTTGTGTGAAAATACCAGATATCTATATCAAGCATAGTCTACAAACGACTGCAGCTTCTTGGCAATTCTGGGTGGGAACTTGAACGCAACAAGCTTGTCTCCAAACGTCCTCGCGATATCAGCAACCCCCGACTTCAACGCTGGGTGCAACCAACAATGTATGAACTATGTGGAACAACGCAAGACAGAGAGAGCGTACCATCAGCCACAATACCAATCACTTCCGTCGCTTTCGCCACCTCCACCCGAGTACGTTCCTTCTCCCTGAGAACTTTGAAGTCCCCTTGCGCAATTTCATCGGGCGTAGGGGGTACATAGAGCTTGGTCACTTCGACATGGTACTCCTCCAGAGCATATAAGAATGTCAAGAATGCTTCAAGAATGCGCGGGATATCTCGTTGGACAACACCATAGCGGTCCTCGGTCAGCGAAGCGCAGACAAGACCAGCGAGCACTAATATGGCTGTCATGAGCGATCCGACGGTTGAAGCATGTTCCTACCTTCGACGATGAGCGCATCGAGATCTCGATTCGGAAGACACTTTTCAGTAACTTTGTTGATGCGATCCCTGCTCCACCATGCGTCCCACTGCGTGACCAGTTCCCGACACCACGACGGCGAATGCTTAATGACCAAGCTCTGACATTTTTCTTTTGCACGCGAGATGTATGCACCGGTCAAATTGGGTTGTGGGGCTGCGGCAGCAGTCGTTGATGTCGATGGAGGTACAGCAACAACGGGTGGTGAGGATGCCGAACGGAAAAGTTCAGGAATTGGCGCTTCCACAACTCGCGTGCCCAGCTCGGAAGCAACTGCGTCGGTGGCCTTGGAAAGGTCTGAATCAGATGCAATCGTATCCAACACCTTCGAAATGGGAGACTGCTGTTGTGCCTTGAAGATCGCCTTTCGGAGTAGTGGCGTCGAAGGTGGCTGTACAGTCTTTGGAGGGATGGCAGGTGCAGGTACGTCAGCAGGAGCGGGTGCACCTCTGCGGAGGAATGCCTGATAGTCATGTCCTAACCGCAAGAGCGATTCGCGCGCCAGAGTGCTCCATAGACTCGGACTGAATTTTTGATCGGAGAACAGCGCGGTTCGACGAGAGGCAGTGGCAGGACGACCATCCAATGCAACGTCACGCAACTCGGCGTAGGCAAAATGGAGGTACAGTGGACTGGTGGATGTGATGCCCGAGACAAGCGTCACGTTGGGGTCTGCGGTGGTGGTGGAGACTCTGATGGGCTAGCATAGTTTTTTAATGTATGAAAGAACACGAAAAAATGGTGGCGCACCTGAGGAATGTAGACATCAAAGAGGGATTCTGCGAATTCCCAATTGGCAAGCATAGACAATCCGAGGGTGAACGCGTGCGACTCGAGCGATAAATGTCGCAACGGCAAGGTCAACGTCCAGGGACCTCTGATAAAGTGGCCGAAAAATGGCTTGAGAAGTGACCGGAGGACAGGTATCCTCAGAAGCAACGGCAAGGCGGCCAATCTCGCCAACCCGAACACGACATTGTAAACTGCAAACGACGAAATCGTGAACAGCGTGCTGGTGAGCAGAAGCATGATCATATTTCTAGGCAAAAAAGGCTACGCGTTTCATATTATGAGGTGTGAACGATAGTTCAGATAAAATAACACTCACTGCATTCGAAGATGGTGACGCTTTTGCCCAGCGGAAGACGAAGCGTTCAAGTATTATATCCCGAAATGCAAAACTGGTCGGCAACCATACTTGTGCCAATACAAGGAAGATGAGTCGACCGTTGAGATAATAGGGATGCTTCCTGCGCAACAGAATTAGAAGCCATGGCGTTGGAGCAAATTTTGCACCGTGTCACGCACTTCGACTTTATGAAGATGCCTAGGCGCATATCTTCACTTCTGGGCCACATACGAATGAAGTCGAGCGAAAAGAGTAGCAGTGAGGACGTAATGTAAATTACAACCCAACGACGCGTCGTGGGTTTTGCAAGTGCAGCCGCCACCGTTTTAGAGGGAGAAGATGTAGGCTCGTGCATAGCTAAATAGCAGGGTTAGAAAACTCGGTTAATCCACGTCGATGGCCAACGCACGCATCAAAAAGACCTTTCGTACCACTATGATAGGCAACACACCAAGAAGCCACGTTAGAGAGGCATTGACCCATATACTGGGTCGGAACAGTCGTAAAAGAAAACTTGCATCGTCTCCGCCAGCCAGAAATACGGTGGAGGTAAGGGAAAAGGCGGCAGAGTAGGCGAATATGTTGTAGAGCAGTCGATGGCTCAAAACGGATTTCGCCAGAGGCTCGAACGTTTGTGTTGCGGGTGGTACATTGGTCGAAGGGCGTGGCGCGAATGTGGTACTGGGTATCGTCTTTGTCGTCTCAATCGCGGAGGTAGACATGACTGGACTCTGAAAAGGCACATACACGCCCAAACGACAGAATTACAGCAGCCAGCCATACATTGGGGGATCCAAGCAAGCACCGCCACCGGCACGTGATGGCCCTCGGACACTCACGGAGCACGTGCATAGATTGATATTGCATTTCAGCTCCCTGAAGTCCACACAAAACGGGCGACGAGGGAAGTGGCGAGCTTGATAAGACGGGCGATGTTCTCAGGGTTAACAGCATCTCTGTGTATCGAAATTGCATTCTTGAGGTCGCTCGGTTCCTTGAAATGCTCGAAATGAGTGAACAGGGACTCGGGAGACATCAGGGTCGTTAGGATAGCCAGGCTCGTCAGGGTGACCGTGAGGAGTGAGGTCAATGGCAGCCTTCCGAGTCAAAATTGCATCCTCAAGATCACTTGGCTCTCCGACGCGCTCCAAACGATTGCTGAAGTCATTGCCAAGGTTGTTTAGATTGCCAGGCTCGTCAGGGTGACCATGATATATAAGACACGCGAAAAATTCAAAGGTCTACATGAGCGAACAGAAAGCTATTCGCGAAACGACGCTTCGTCGCTATCGCAATGGCGCCCCAATCGCGTCGTGCAACGCCCGGCGTGCAACCTCCCGACAATTCAGCCATGTTCCCTTTCGAAACAGACGTTCGTACATGTGCCTCGCCACTTCAGGCACCAGCTTACCCCACAAACAGCATTCCCGCAGCGTCGAGCGACATGGACAACCTTGTTAGAGAGATGCTCGGAACCCGTTGCCGCCTGATATGCAAAGAAAAAGGCAAGCCTACCGTGGGAACGTGCAGTGAATGATGATGCAATACGCAACTTCAAGCAGTGTCGATCGCCAAGACAAAGTCCACCAGATATACAATATTTTGGACTCTGGCATGCAAAATGCACAGTCTGATCATCAAGTCAATCACTTCCTGACCGTTCCGACAGAGGTTTCCAGGAGGGTGGTACACGCCGAGGGCGAGTTTCTTATCACTTCCCTGATGTGCTCCAACTCGATGTCCTAGGAATGACGAATGCATCAGCGTGTGGTATCCATTTCTGTGATGCGTGAAATCGAGCACTAATGAGCCCAATCGGAACGGTGGTAGCACACGAATAGAGGGAAATTATATTATCGAGATCCCGTGGTTGCTGAGACATCCAAGTTTGGCAGGAAGACAATGAGGAATGAGGCCAAGAGCCTGCCTGTGCGTGGAGATTGCGCCCTTGACACCGCTGGGTTTCCTGAGGCGCCGGAAACGTGCGAGGAGGTAGTTACGAGATTGTGGAGAACTAGGGCTTGTCGGGGATCGACGAGATCAACAGCATCCCTCTGCCTCGATATTGCGTCCTCGAGATCGCTCAGCGCTTTAAAGTGATTGAATCAGTATCATAGTGCCAAACCAAGATTCCTTAATACAGAGAATCCCAAACCGAAAAGAACCTGTCCATTTTCTCCGAACGTGCAATCGCGTCTTGCAGGCCGGCTATATCACCTTACCTTTTTGAACTGATTCAAGAACTGCTTGCTTAAAATCCATGGGTACTTACTTGTCCGTTATGCGCGAAATTGAACGCAATTCTACAAATGATTGGCCACCTGCTTCAACAGGGTCCACTCTCCGTCCAGCATGCGATTGGGAGCGGGAACGTCGCAACTCAGTTCTCATGACTGGAGGTGGAGGTGAGCTCCATCGCCTCACGTGGCAGTCCCTCCACCCCTGCTCCCTCAACATCATTCCTCTGCTTCTCAAATCACGCAGGGTGCAACGCAGCCAAATGGATTAACGTGGATGTATGCCGTTAACATTGGGTGACAGGTAAATCGACCAAGGTACCTACGTCTAACAAGTAAGCATGTTCGTGTCGTCCGGTGCCACTGATAGGTTCGCCTTTGGCGACGACTCTGACCCGGTGAGCGCTGGCTGTTGGTTCACCCTTGGGAGTCGACTTGAGCCAAAGACGTGCGTACACACGCAGCAGTGTTAAAAGCGAACGCGAGTTCTTGTTTTACGTCACGACATCAGCGATCGATGGTCGACGTTCACGCGGCCAGTCTGGCTCGATCTGATATTCCAAGTCCTACGATGGATCGTTCATGTGGAACACATGTTGTGTTTGTTCTTCCAATCCTCGCTTCCCCTTTGTGTTGACGTTCAATTATGCCGCACAGAATATGTTGCACGCTCGCAAAACCTCTTGCGCTTGTGAGTTTGACCACGGGAGCTGTAGGACTTGCTACCCATCGTACGGTAGTAGTACCTAGGGACGACTCCATCGGACATCATCACGTTGTCACGCCTCCAGTTGAATCTTTTGGTTAATTCGTCCCCTCTCCTCGCTGAACATATCGGCAAGAGAATCCGCCCGTGAATGCAACTATTTGACTGCCATGTACATCACTTCATAGCTGTCCGCGCTGGCGAGTACCTTTTGAGACCATGCTTGTTTAGCAAGTGGACTTGATACAGCGTGGTCACGCCTGAAGCCAGGGTCCATGGATATTGAAATTTGTAAATGAATTACGTGGCAGTTCTGCACAGCATATTATTCGGGCGCATCAGACAAAGTTCTGATAGCTATTCCATGCACTGCCTCGAGTCGACAAAACTAGGATAGGGTTCGATTTGCTGCGGTGCTGTGGAGGCGAGTATGGGCTTAAAAACACTTTAGGTTGCCCTTCGTTGCATACTTCGACAGCTCACTTTCCCGGTCACAGCAGCAATGACTAGCGAATCCGACGTCGGAGAAAAGCGGCCACGACCTGAATCAGAGACGACTGACAGCCTGGCCATGGGTTGTGAGGACGCCAGAAGCAAACGACCACGACTTGAATCAAGGACGCCACAGAATAGTGCGTTGATGGTGAGTTCCGAGACCCAACTGCTGCTATGTTAACTGACCGCATTGCAGAACGACATTCAGACACCTGACACTTCCAACTCTCAACACGAGCATGTGGAACAGCAGCAAGGCAAGGAGGAAGTCCCTGCGTCTGGAGACCTGCCACGGCATGTGCTCTCTTCCTCTCCTTGTATGAAGGAGATGGAGGAAACGGTCATAACGAGTACAAATTTAGATTCTCTACATAGTTACAACAATTGCTAACGACAGGATAGATATCCGAGCGACTGGTGTCACTCTTGGCCTCAGACGGCTACCCGCCGGCTTTTACACCATGGTCCATTACAGTGACCAAGAACAGAGAACAGAAAATAAGCGTTCGTCGGTGAATGGCGATGTAATTGAATGGAACGGGCCGATCCTAATGTAAGATTACCTTTCTCTGATTCCGGTTAGTGCTCACAGAGTTCACAGACCATCAGATCCGTCAGCTACTGTGTGTCTCGAGGTCTATGCATCCTTCGAATTTCAACCTATGTTGGGTGCTGGGGAGCAGCTGCGAAAGTTGACAATCACTGTGGAGCAACTATCAGACCGCAGTGCAAAAGACATCCGTGAGTGGGATGGGTTTTCCACAAGGGTCAGGAAACTCATGTCATGTCAGCATTTACGTTCTTTCCAAAGGACGGGGACATTGTTTCCCCATGTTCATCCATTTCAGTGACTGTCGTGCGGCGCAGGTGCAGGAGCAGTGGTTCATCGGCGTCAAAGGTCCTCCGTCCACGTCGTGTAAGTAGGTATCTCCGTCAATGATTGTCGTTAACCAGTGTATGTCCGTAGTCAACCACAGGATCCCATGACGAGCTAAAGGATGCAACAGACTGGGGTCACAGCGCTCTCTCGCGTTACCGAAAACATGGGAGGAAAGGCGATCTGGAGCGTTCTATTGCCGAGTTTGAACGGGCGCTCAACGCCTGCCCACTGAACCACCCTTGTCGCGCCGCTGCTCAGTCGAACCTGGCTATGGCGAAATTCGCTCTCTATCAGGCTGAGGACATGGATGTCACCCTCACGGTTTCTCTTGGGTTGTATCGCGAAGCTCTTGCTGCCCGCCCTGTCGGTCACGATGACCGTCCTTCCACTTTGATTCAGTTGGCTGTGGTGCACTTCGCGCGAATCGAGAAGCAGAGGGACGAAGCAAACAAGGTACGGGCTGAGGCCTTCCTGCGAGAGGCGATGGAACTCAGCTCCATTGGGAGTCATGAGAACCGAGTTGCGATGTTTCTGCTTCAACTGCATGCTGGCCGAAGACCTGCCCATGTAGTTGACCAATCATCGGAGGAATTGCATTCGATGTCACCCTTAATGGACGAAGACCCATTGAATTTCAGCATTCAGTTGCTGCATCGCTTTGAAAGGTTTGGTGATATAGCCGATGTGCAAGAAGCAATTGTCACTTTGGAGAAACTGGTCAGGTCTATTTCGGTTTGGGACGCCGGGTACAGTGCAGGGCTAGGGAATCTTGGTGTGGCATTAATGTATCGATTCAATCGTCTCGGAGAGCTGAGCGATCTCGAGCATGCAATTTCGACACTCAGGAATGCTGCTGACCTCATCCCCGATGGACACCCCGACAAGCCCACATGTCTCAACAACCTCGGGAATTCCTTCATATCTTGTTTCGATCGCCTCGGGGAGCTGAGCGATCTCGAGCATGCAATTTCGACACTCAGGAATGCTGTTGACCTCACCCCTGATGGACACCCTGACAAGCCCGGGCGTCTCAACAACCTCGGGATTTCCTTCATATCTCGTTTCGATCGCCTCGGGGAGCTGAGCGATCTGGAGCATGCAATTTCGACACTCAGGAATGCTGTTGACCTCACCCCTGATGGACACCCCGACAAGCCAGGTTGTCTCAACAACCTTGGGATTTCCTTCATCACTCGCTTCGATCGCCTCGGGGAGCTGAGCGATCTCGAACATGCAATTTCCGTCTATTCGCATTCTGCTTCCACTCCCTTTGGCCCCATTCGTGCTCGATTTCATGCATCACAAAAATGGATATCAGCTGCTCAGCACATACGTCATCCCTCTCTCCTCCATGCGTATTCCGTTGCCATTCACCTCCTTCCTCAACTCGCGTGGATTGGCCTCTCTCTTGCACACCGTTACGCCGAACTTGAGCGAGGTGCTGATGTCGTGCGGGAGGCAGCAGCAGCTGCTTTGGACTTTGGACTCCCAGAAACTGCCCTGGAATGGCTCGAGCAAGGACGTTCGGTTGTTTGGGGACAATTATTGCAGCTTCGCAGCTCATATAAAGACTTATCGACTGCTCATCCAAATCATGCTCGTAGACTTGGGGAACTGTCTGCTGCATTAGATAATGCTGGTGCTACTCGAGAACAGTCTTTTTCCGCACTCGTGGAACAGGCCCATAGTGGAGTTGGTGAGCTGTCTGCTGCTTTGGAACATGTTAGTACAACTGATGCAAAATCTTTGTCTTCGCTCTTGGAAGAACGACGTGCACCTGAGTCCCTGCAACAAGTGACTGACAGGCACCGTACGGTTGCGATCGAGCGAGATAACCTGCTCCGGGAGATCCGACGTTTCCCTGGCTTCGAGCGATTCCTTCTCCATAAAGACTTCTCTGAACTCCGCGCTTCAGCACATTCCGGACCGATCGTCATGCTTAACGCTGCTGAAAGCCGCTGCGATGCGTTGATTGTACTTGCCGACGTGGATCATGTGATTCATGTTCCACTTCCTAGTTTCACTTTTGAGCAATCCATCAAGCTGCAGAACCTCATGAAGGGTTTCCTTCGCGATGCCCATGTGATACGCTTTGGGGAAAGGGAAGGGAAACGTGCATCGTGGGATGGCGTCAGCTGGGAGTCATTTTTATCTATCTTGTGGAAATTCATTATTAAGCCAGTCCTGGACGTGTTAGCTTTCTCAGTAAGTGAGGTCATGTTATTCAGATTCACACCTGAATGGCTGCATCTGTGTCTCCAAGCAGATTCCTGGAGACCCATCACGTATTTTTTGGTGCCCAATGGGCCCTCTCGCATTCCTTCCCTTCCATGCAGCTGGTTTCTATGACTCCCAGTATTCACTACCCGGGCACAAAGTATTTGACTTTGTTGTCTCCTCATATGTCCCTGCCCTCAGCGTTCTTGCAACACCACCCAATCCCAGCATGGCACCTATCGGCAATCTCTGCTTGCTTGCTGTCCGTCAGCCACCCTCGGATGGCCTACCTCAACTCCCAGGAGTTCACACCGAGATAGAATATATCAAGAACGTGATCAAGAATTCACCTTCAGCACGCACCACCCTTATGGAACCCTATGATGGTACAGTCGAGGAAGTACTTGCAAAGATGAAGGAGGCAGACTGGGTCCATTTTGCAAGCCACGGAATCCAGGATACCGCAAGTCCAACCGACAGTGGACTTTGCCTCGCCAATCGACGCCGCTTGAAGCTGCGTGACATTATCGCATTGTCACGTTCTCGCAGTGGGCTTGCCTTTCTCTCTGCCTGTCAGACGGCAATGGGCAACAAGGATCTCTCCGACGAGGCCGTCCATATCGCGGCGGGGATGTTGTTTGCGGGTTACGGGGGAGTCATTGGCACGATGTGGTCGATTAGCGACAGGCTTGCGCCTATTGTGGCAAGGGATGTGTACGAGTGCCTAATCCAGGACAGCACGAAACCGGATTATCGGGAGGCTGCACGAGCGCTGCACGAAGCTATTGGGCGACTCCGAGAAAGTGGCGAAGTGCCGTTTGAGGAGTGGATTCCGTTCATTCATTTAGGTCTTTGAATTGTATGTCTTTTTTTATTGCATGGTATCACATCCTTCACTATGCTTGGTTACCACTCACATTACCACTCACATTAAAGTATATTGCAATCTTGATGATACAGTACAGTACGGCCTGGCTCGGAAGTCGCCTAGCCCCGGCAGCCGGGCCTCATAGGGCCAGGCTAGGCTGCGTTAGGGGCTTATAGGGGCTCATGGCCTGGCCCAAGTTTAGGTAGGCCCATGAGCCACGGCTTTAGTGGCTAATAGCTGACAAGTTTTAGTCAGCAAAGGTACACAAAAATTAAGGTTTCATACATAGTTCATACCCCCATTTCATCTGATTGATTGATTACTCATATTACAAATATATGACAACATATCTGATACTAACAAACAGCCCTGCCACCTGAAATGTACAGTACAATGACCCCTAAGTATAGGTAACATGCACTGATAATACTGCCCATCTTAAGTTGACTTCTCTCAATGAAAAGACAGTCCATGTCATGCTCTGAGGCTGGTCAGACCCATAATATGGGTGACAGTGACCATGTGATGGTGGCAATATTAGAATTGTCTTTCTTTTTCTCATGCTCCTTGCTGCCCAGCCATGCAGCACAGATCATTCAATAATGAACAACAATACTAGGATGCTCTAAGCCTTGCTAGCCTTTGCTCACTCCTCCCACTCCCCTAGTAGCTGCCCTTCTTGCTCTCAGGACTTCTTTCAACCTTGACCTTGATCTCAGCCTTGATCTTGTTCTAAGTGTCCATCCAACCCACTAATCCATTGGGCTTCCCAATCACATTAATGATAGTATTGCTTAGCACATGCACTAGCAGTTCCAATATAACACAGATAGGCAATTGTTCTATATCAGCAAATGATTAGGAAGCATCCATAGTATTTGCTGTGT
Organism: Boletus aff. separans; assembly: GCA_038088755.1. Taxonomy (NCBI): domain Eukaryota; kingdom Fungi; phylum Basidiomycota; class Agaricomycetes; order Boletales; family Boletaceae; genus Boletus; species Boletus aff. separans. Next base: position 12,193 of record JBBPJN010000421.1, read on the forward strand.
TGTCTGTCATTTGTTATGATTGTCTTGGGTAGAGTGCAAGTATAGCCTCAAAAGGGATCTAGGAGTGCAAAGTAACCATCTTGGGAATTCCTATAGACAGGTCAAGGGTTCATGGGAGCTTTGTAGGTGATTTTTCATGAGGGTTCAAGGAAGGAAAACTACCAAGAAGAATTCCTTAAGGTAGGTTTGGAAACAAGAAGATTGAGGGGTATTCCTTCTTAACAAATCAAGGGGGTTGAAGGTTCAAAGGACAAGCTGCTTGTTTGAAGAACCCATCTATAGGAAATCCCTTAATGTTGTTATGGGCTGGCTATACACCAGTACCCAAGGCTTCGCACTCAGAGTCTAACCTTTATCTTTAACATGCTCACGAAGCACTAGACTCCTACCATGGGCCGGATTGAACCAGTCTGCCGAGAATAGAGAGTTGAGTCTGGTCCTTAATCACCCCTCAATAAAGCATAAGTGACAAGTGGATTCGACTGAGGAGTTCAGCTGAATACACCAGCCTTTTATATTACAATAGTCTGCACACAGACCAAGGTACCGTAAGATAACGTGTGAACATATTATGCTAAATATGGTTATATGGTAACGGAGATTAAGAGAGAAGTACACGGCGATCAAGTGTCAAGCGGAAATGAAGGTGGGAGAAAATAGAAGACACAGAGATTACCATGGGAATAGATAAGGGGATTAATGCGGGTCTGCGGCTAGGGTCTAGCCCTGTCACATGTTGTTTCCCACGATCACATGCACTGGTCACGTGACCATTGAAAGACAAAGTTGAGGTCCAAAATGAGTGTACGTATGGGGCTTTAGTGGTGTGTCCATAACAAATGTTACGAACACCACTAAAGCGCCATACTAATCACCATACTAAACACTAATACTTATCATGCATACTTATCACTGTACTAATCACAGTACTTATTACTTACACTTCAGACTTCAAACATGTGACACGGTCTAGACTCGGACACATGATCACTCTTTTTCCTTATCTATTCCCATGGTAATCTCTGTGCTCTTCTTTCTTCCACCTTCATTTCCGCTTCTTCTCTTCTCTTCTTTTTGATTCCTGTGTACTTCTATTTTAATCTCCGTTATTATATAATCATACTTGGACTAATTAAGTTCACATTTTTTCTATGTCATACCTTACTCTCATTTCATTATAAAAAGGGCAGTGATTTGAGCTGGATCCCCAGTCAAATCCACTTGCCATTGGATTGCCTAACAAAGCTGGTGGTTAAGGATAGACTCCCACTCTTATTGAGTTCGGCCAGTGCGTGTAAGCACTGCAAGTGGTTGAGCAGCCAAGTGAGAAGCCTGGGCCTCGTTAGAGCGACGTGAACATCCTCTGACTTGAGTCCCTAATAGGCAAGGCTCTGGGCCTAAAATTTTTGGGGCCAAGTCTGGAGCCCCCATAAGCTATATATACTGGCTTGGCCCTGGCTCAGGCTTCAGCTTAGTACTATGGTACTGGCAGGTGCAACAAAAATACTAGTACTACTAGTATGCCATATAGTACTATACAATTGTAGTCAGAACTTAATGAATGGCATGAAAACGTCATCATCCTCCTCTAAGTCCCTTTGTCCCTCATTACCATCCAAGTCATCAAGCCCCCCATCTTAGCCCTCAGTATCATTTGCAGCAGAGCCAGTGTCAGTGGGTTCATATGATGTTTGCAATGGGCTGCCATCTGCTTGGTTGAAGTATTACCATGTGGGCATAGCTATGATGTTGTCTGCCAAGTTGGATTTGGCCATTGCACATGCTTGATCTTTTCCTGATTATGTACTGTATATATGAAATAATATGGGTACACAATAAAGAGGATAATATACCTTTTGTAAGTCACTGTCTTTTTGCTGTTGCTACAATTTCACCATCAGAGGTTGCATATTTTGTGCTCATACTTGCTGTGGTTGGGGTTGTCAGGCCATATGTTGTCCATGTAGCTGCTTGTGCCTGCCTGTGTGAACTCAGCTCTAGCTTGGCTATATTCTCTGTGGACATAATTCGGGCTGATGGGGCAGGCACATGCTTGCAGCATGCTGGTTTATCTCCAATGACAGCTATGTCAGACATTACCTGAAGAAATTGAGAAGAGAAAATTTTCATTGTTGAATGGAAATAAACTATTATAGGTACTGGCAATGCCTGAGGCATCAAGCCACCAAGCCCCTTAATGCCACCAAAGCTTCAACTTAGGAAGCTTGGCCTGGTTATGTTACAGACACCACTAAAGCACCTAATATACAGTGACTTCCAAAATTGAGTCAATATTTTGCAATTTTGGAGTATTGGTTAAATAACTCAGGAACAAGAACAAATAGAGCCAAAGTTTAAGTGGGTGGCAGATAGTACTTGCTCTTAGCTATCTACTACAAAAATAATTGTGTAATTCAATTAAGTATCTATGGAGATATGGTCAAATCAAATGAGTAAGACATTGACTCAATTTTGGAACTATGTATTAAATATATAGATTTGGCCAATTCTAGTACTTTGTATGACCTCCTTTGGCC
>JBBPJN010000422.1:0-14724 GCA_038088755.1 Boletus aff. separans
GCCACCGAGAGTGTGTTGTAGAAATTATATTCTCGATAGCCCGAAACTGACCCGCGCTTTCAGCAGGCATTTTCTCTCGATGGTCCTGCCCTGTCAACACCAGCGCGTCCGCCCCGCATAGAAGCAGCGCCCTCCACAACCCCAATCAGCTACGTGATCGTATTCGGATACCCCCCTGACAAGTATTCCGTCACCGTCGAGTACTTCAAATCGCTCGGGGCGGTCACTGAACCGGAACCAAACACAGAGATCGTCAATTGCTTTAGGATTGGGTTCAGAGATCCCGGAGAAGCAGCACGTATCGTTCGAAGAAACGGCGAGGTCTTGGCCGGGTCCTGGATGGTCGGCGTCAAGTGGGCTGTACGTTGCTCGTCTTTCCCCCCCGTTGTGCTTTGGATATGGTTTTAATACCTCGACTGGCTTTCTTGTTTAGGACTCTGCAGCGGCAGAGCTCGGGTCGTCACTGCGCGCGTCCGAACTTGCAACGTTGACGACGACGACGACGTCTCAAGGCGCACAGTCGTCTGCGATGGCCGTCGATAGCCCCACTCCCACGACCGTGGTGGGCACGCCGATCAAGCTCGCACCATCGGTCGCCGCTTTCCGTAAAGGGCGTGCGCCGGCTGCTGGATCCCCCGCGCAAAAGATGACTCCTGTGTCGACAGGGCCGTCGCAGGGACCAAGTTCCGACAAGGGCATGCTCGGGCAGATGACAGACATGTTTTTTGGATGGTAGGTTGTAGTACGATGAACTACCATTTCCATGGGCGTTGTTGTATCGACGACCATTACTATCGTGCCTAGACTTGCAATAAATTTCTAGGCACGAAGCCACCCAGACCGGTCTGAAACGAAGCTGCGAATTTAATAGTGAACATCATGTAATAGACACGCTCTCCAGTTCGTTCTCGTACTCGATCTCCACCCTCGGGCCCTCTGTGGCGCGGTTCAGCATGACCAGGGAAGTCAACAAAAAAAAAAGGTAAGGGGAACGCACTCCTTGGCCTCTCGGATTTTTTCCGAAGAGGTGCTTTTGCTTTCCGCTTGCCCAATACCAGTCTTGATTTTGAATCTTCGTCGTCCGAACCTTTGCGATCCTCTTCGGATGGCCCCTCGTCCTGTGGGTCGTTCGGAATGAAGACGAATTAATTTAGTGTCAGAACTCACCACTATGTCCTCCAGGTCACTCAAGTCGCTCAATCCGCCTTCGTCTCCACTCATATCGCTGACAAACTCGCCTTCGAATTCTCCCAACTCTTCCTCGTCTTCGTCCTCCTCTTCTGTCTCATCATCCACCATGTCCAAGTCCTGCTCCCCTTCCACCTCATTCTCTTTTCCTCCCTTTTCTCGATCGAGGATAGCTTGCCATACGCTCTCGTTCACATTGAGCGGTGCATCACCATATGCTTTTGATTTCAGTCTTTCGATAAGCTCCTTCTCGATCGATTTTTCAAGATGGGCGGCAGAGAGAGCTTTACGCTCGCGCGTCGCATCTCTACGGTCCTGTTTCTTTTTCACGCTAACGAGCTTTGGCCTAGGACGAATGCATCGGTGTGACTTGGTCCAAGCACGGCAAAATCAGAAGCAACCTACTCTTGCCGCAGCTTGATGCGTCTCATTTTAATGAGGTACTGCGTGATCTTGGTCACGCGTTGCTTACACTTGTGGATCGTGAAGTTGGGCCAGTACATGAGCTCTTTGTCGATCTGGGAGTCGGCCATCGGTGGTTGAATGGGATCGGCGTGCTCGGCGACTGGGTTGGCTGGCTCACCTGTTCGAGTGCTTTCGAGTAATTTTTCGAAAGGGGGATCTTCTCCCACATCTTGGCGGGTGTGTGCGCGCGTTCGATCGTCTTGACGTAGAGGTACAGCACACCTGGAAATCAATCGATGCAATGAAACACGTGGCAGTGACCACGACAGACCGCGCACCTTGGTGTTCACGCACGGTTGCGTAGCGCGAGTTGGCGAGCGGACATGACTGTCTGCTGCAGAACCCGGTGACGTTGTATTCGTTGCGACAGAAATTCTGTGTCGCAGCCCTGGAGAACGAGGAGGTCAAGACGACTTTGGACGCGGGGAGCGTGACCGGGAAGCAAACGGACGGACTTTACTTTGTACGAGCAAAACTGGGTATTGATGACGGACCATATCACGTCGTCGCTCTGCATCCTCGATGCAGCTCGAAGCGACCACCCTCAAAATTGATGTCGATATTGGTCATGTGACCACATTCCTTTCCAGACATGTCACACGGCCCAGCCTAATTAGGCTCGAGTTTCGGGCACTGTAGGCGGTGGGTGTATCATATTCTAGAACTCAGACTGCCATGCACCGACATCCTCACACGAAATTGTTCTTTAGTCCCAGTCACACCGTAGTCTTATCAGGACCCCATGTCCAGGTGCTAGACACACAGTAAGCACAACGTCATGCTCGCTCTGCACAACGAGTCACGTACCACGAAGAAATGGTCGCATACTCCATTCATCTGCAAAGTTTAGTCGGGAGGATCAAGACCCGCTCGTCCACAGTGGGCCTATCCGCTGTTCTGGGATCAGTAGAGACGAAAGGTACCTCGCCACTTCCGGGGACGATAAACGACTCAAGATATGGGACCTCGAGTCGCTTACTCTCCTGAACGCACGGTAGGGTGATGTATTCAATCGAATATCTCCAAGGAGAGGCTCCCTTGACGCACACAGCTTAGAGAACTCCCCAAAAAACCAACCTCCATCGAGTTTTCAGGGGATACGGACATTCTCGTTTCCGATAAATTCGGGGACGTTTTTAGGTGACCTCGCCCTATAATTCGGACGTCGTGGACTGGTTTCCTGATCTCAGTAATAGATATGCGCTCCACTTGAACAACGAACCAATCAAAGAAAGAACTACTGACGACACGCTTGCATCCGATGAGACACCATCTCATGGAGAGCTCATACTCGGCCACGCATCTCTTTTGACAAGTTGTCTGCTAACACCAGATGAGAAGTTTATCATAACGGCTGATCGGGACGAGCATATCCGAGTTAGCTGGTATCCCATGGGGTACGTGATAGAGAGTTATTGCCTAGGTCACAAGAAGTAAGGGCTCTTATACTTTCCCTCTTGGCTGTGCTTATATCTCGCTCAAACAAGATATGTGTCAGCCATTCACATCCCCATGGCATCTCCTTCGACGTTGATTTCGGGCGGCGGAGATCATGAGTTGAAAGTCTGGGATTGGATGGCAGGGCGCTTGCACCAGAATATTACGGTATTCGCTACTGTTGAGCCTTTCATCAAAGTGACACGACGGAATAACGCCAGCCCGGAACATGAGGATTCCAACGTCCAAGTAATCTTGGAAGACTCACACGCGACGTGTCACACCGTTTTCGTGGTTCGTAGAATCTGCTCGTTTCTCTCCGGCGAAGAAAACCATATCGTGTTTAGTGCAGTTGGGTAAGGTTTGACCATTGCGACAGGTGACTCGCTGACCGGAAAGCCTGCATTTCACAGAGCAACGGCGATTTTCGAATTTGTCTTGGAAAAAACGCACAATCAACCGGATATTAGGCATTACGATTTTGGGAAACCCGTGATCGATTTCACTGTTTGTGGGGAAGGGACAATCTGGGTGCTACTTGACGCTGATTTCTGTGAGGAACCCGATGTCGGCGACGAACATCTCCGCAAACTTGTCCAAGTGGTTCAGTGGTCAGATGACAAGGTATGCACGGAACTGCGTAGCTACCGTGCCGTCCGCTGACGCCTGCCTCCCATAAGTTTGTAGATGCTGGCAGTTCCATGCTGCTTGACAGTCTAAACACTATATGCTCGTTGCCTGGTTCGCATTCTCCCCATATCGATGGTGAACTTGGTTGACATGGTAACAAGCAGCGGCAGCAGAAGATTTGCAAGTTTTAGACCTTTACTCTGATCTGTCAACACTTCCAAAAAACATCGATCGGGAACATGGAAGTAGGTCGCTTGAACAATCGGAACCATTCTATGAGCCTCTTAAAGCCGAACATGATGGAGAAGGCGCTTCAGGTTCTGTTGGTCTGACAAAAAGAGCCCTCGGACGGCTGAAGCACAAACGTGCTTTAGAGCGACTACATCACGAGAACCCAGAAAATCGCGATGCATCACCCGATGCGAAAAAGATGAAGGCTGGCCCAGATGACGAGGATTTGCACAGCACGCTGTATGAGTAGTGGAACAACCTGTTTGGAGGACTACGAGGACGTTCGCTGCCGTCGGACGACAGCACCTTACGTATGTGAATTGCAGTATCCGAAACTCCAAGAAACATGAAATACTATTTGATTTCGTTCCCCAGCTCCGTCACGCAAGCTGAACTGCAAATTTGCGAGCAAAGATGTTACAATGGCCCATGAGACTGTACTCGATTCCCCTAGATTCTATCACGGGTGGAAAATTCAAGCGTATATAGATCAATCGCTAACAGAACTGTACATACATAATCACATATAACTACAATTCAGCATCAACGTTGAAGCTACGCCCAACGTCCCAGTAGTGCCATAATGCCAGAACCAAGTAACATGCAACACAACGCGTATGCAAGCTTTCCGGTAGATGCCTTGTTCATTTCTTTGTTGAACAGAAATTCGTGCGCCATTAGCTGCGGGATCGAGTTGCACTAAGATTTGGGGAAAAGAAGAAACAGGACGGGCGGCGTTACCTCCACTAAACCAGTGTACAGCAGAATCCCCGAAGTTAAGGAATCCATTACACCGCTGACGATGGATGCCGTTGTGCCGTTGGGATTGTAAGCGTTACGAACTCCAAGGCCTGCTGCAATTCCCAGTGGCGTCGTGATGGCATATAGAAGGGCTGCGATGTAGGGAACGAGTTTATACCGCGGTGGCAGTCTCATGAACGCCAATCGCGATCCGACACCCAGGCCTTCGAACATTTCTTGGAAGCGCTGTTAACCGGATTCTCTTGCGACCTCGACGAGCGACTCACGGTGGAAAACAATTACAACGAAAAGTATTTTGAAATTCGGGTCCACAGCCAGCGTCAATCCAATGAGCAGACTATGTATAAGCGATCAGAATCTACTCACTGGCAGAAGATGCCATACTTACCTATGCAACAGAACGCCAAACTCCAAGATAAGTGTACCGATGATCTGCGGTATTGCAGAATCATCAAATTGTTCTGACCGAGATGCCTCGAGGTCAGACGTAGATTTCTCGTCCTCAAATGCACCCTCGGGACCGTGAGCGGCATGCGAACCGCATCCATGACCGTGAACATCTATAAGGGTGATTCACAATTCCTTGGCTACGGAGTCGAAAACATACCATGCTTAATTCCCAGTGCGGAAAGCTTTGCGGTCCCAGCACGGAAGGCAATGATTTCTACAATAAAGATTCCATAAAGGCTGAGCATTGAGAGTGCGAGGGGATACGGCTGGTGCGATGGAATTATCAGGAGACTGATGAAGTGTGCATATTCAAACGCACGTATTCTTGCCATGCAGCCGACAAACACGGAGATGTGAGTTCACTTATCGCGGGGCTCAATAAATGAATGAAGGCAGTGGCGACCTGTACAAAGGGTAACAAGAGATGCAACCCTTGAATTTGGGAACTCACAATTACTCCAGAACCAAAGTATTTGGCAAACCTATAGACAAAATAGGTATGGTACAGAAGGGGGGAAAAGAAATGAAAAGACTGACTCAAACAATCCAATTGGCACCTTCAGCCGTTCGGACTTCTTTGAAAGAATGGGGAAGAATGCACCGAAGGTAGATGTGGTGAGGATCACGAAGATTGATGCAATACGCAGGCCAGTGTAAGCGTCCGCGCCGCCACCATTGCCACAATCCAGAGCTGCAGAAGACATGACCGTCGCCGACGAATGAGATGGAAGTGGAACCGAAAGGCTGAATGTAACCTCACCGCAACCCGAGCTATGCACGCGGTTTTATCAGCATGGCCTGTGGGAGCTCAACTGCGAGGGTCCTCACAACATGCGTGCCGCGGTACCCTCCCAGTCATGCCCCTGAGGAACGTCGACACATCCTGCGAGGCGAAAGTTTAAGCCGCTGGTCAGGTGACCGTCGCTGCACGCGTGGCGAAACATGTTGTATCGCTACAATGTTGCTTCAATCCCGGACTAAACTGTTTTGGTCTATAAATGTTGTGACACAAACGCACTGCTCATCCTACAATCACTGGAAACCTACCAACCACTCTAACTGAGCCGCGACTAGCACACTTCTTTACCCGTGCTCTTTGACAAAGCGAAAACCTCATCTGCAAGGGCATGTAAACGAGAAGAAGGAGTTGACGAGATATGTGCGGCGTAAAAGGCCAACTTCATCTCGACGTGACTTCTTCGACACACGTGAGCGGAGGAGCCGACAGGAGTACTGAAGAGTGAGCTAATGTCGGATAGCACCATGATTACTGTCGCGCAGGGGTGATCTGCCCCTAAAGTCGCTGCGCGTTCTCGCTCTCCCGATGAATGCCCTGCAACGGTGATCTTCCGAGGTCGCACAAACCTTGCAACGTCCTCCAGTAAGACAACCATAGTCTCGTTTCCAATGCTTCCCTATTCTAAGTCAACACACTCCAGTAGAGCAGACACAGTTTTCAGCTTACTGGATCGAGCCGTGACCAGAACGAAACTACCGCTTCGGTCAAAGACGTATGTAGCACTTTCGACTTCCGATCAACGAGGAACGGGACGGACTGCGATATTATTTTGCGCGCCTCGCATCGATCCTGAGGGTCGTTTGTTGTCGAAGACAAGGGAGACATGGCTAGATGGCGAGTGACGTAGGTGTACGCGAGACTAGAGTGCGATTTGTCGTGTCAGTTTAGGCGTGAATAAAAAGTAACACATACGAGACGGCACAGATATTGTACAACAATGACATGCCGCGAGAAGCTTGATTAATGAGGTCAGTTGGAATTACTATCAAGTCGGGCTTCACGCCGTAGGGTATGCGTGGCGAAAGTGATGATTGGCAGTCATCGCAAGATGCTTCCCACCACGGCAGCCGTCTGGTCTTCTCAAGTTCCGCACTTTCCAGAAGCTCCCGCACCAGCCCACTTGACGGATCTTTGAGCGCAGAGAAGAATTTATCCTTCTCCTTTTTGGTCAATACCCGAAGTAATTCATCAGTCGATGCAGAAGCTAGGACATCATTATTCGTCTGGAGTCAAACATCAGAGAGTGACTCACATAAATCTATCGCGGAAACACGATGCGCGAGATTGTCTTCCCCAGTTTCCCCATCAGAATGAGGGAATAGCTCATCTTCGTCTGAAGTATCCTGGTCTTCTATCCGCTTGAGTAACTCGATTACCTTATTCCTATCTCCCTCTGTTTTTGAGGACTCGGACTTGATGCCTATCTCAATTTCTTTCTGATAAAACAACTCGGAGCACCGTGAATGAGGCTTTTTTGGGCTCCATCAAGAATCGCCATGAGATGAGCCGGAAAGCATACCTCTGATCGAAAACATTCCAAACCACAGTACGAAAGATTGCATGACGGGCACGTGTACCTGGAAACCCGTCTTCTACAACTGTGAGGGTCGTCTGGATCTGAGTCCACCCAGGTGATAAACGATGGCTGACGCACATTCCACAAAGTATTTCGCGTAGACCACCACCTGGTTCATCCAACTCGTGAATCTTGATCGTAGGCGTCCCCATGCCACGTACAATGACAGGCAAATGTGATGTGGAAGTCGCCAATGAGACGACTCGCCCGCGCCATTTCCAAAAATGGGCAATCAATTCGGGGGACTTGAACTCAACCGATTCGCTCTTGTGAAAAAATCAAACTCCCACTGCCCAAGAGACTGACATGGTGGATGCTCGGTTGGTTGATCCAAAGGCGACTTTTGCCTCGTTCTCTCATCTCCTCGATTCGCGAATTCTCCGTGCACTTGCCGACATGGGTTTCGCAAGACCTACTGTGGTACAACAGAGAGCCATTCCAATCGCTCTCGAGAACCGAGACATACTTGCGAGGGCGCGCACTGGAAGCGGAAAGACAGCTGCATATTGTATACCAGTCCTGCAGAAAATTCTAAGCGCAAAAGCTGTGAGTCCTTTTTGCACGTGTTCCCGATCTTGGCGTTTGAATGGCGTCCGGCTTGGTTGCCAGACCCTGTCAACCGCGTACTCCTCATATCGAGTAACTCGGGCCTTGATCCTCGTGCCGACCCGGGAGCTTTCCGAACAAGTACATTCTTGTTTGCGGAGTCTCTTAGCATACTGTGATAAGGAAGTTGCCATATCAAATGTTACAAGTGGTACTGCTTCTCATGTACAACGGTATGGTCATACTCCTTGCGAGCTCGTGATCTCATAATTTTCGTAGCGCTGTATTGGCGGACAAGCCTGACATTATCATCGCGACTCCGTCACGCGTATTGGGACTTCTTCAATCCAAAGTATGTTTCACTGTTACCACACAGTTAGCGACTCATCTATCAACAGATGCTCGACCTGTCTTCCCTTGAATCCTTGGTTATTGACGAAGCCGATCTCATATTGTCGTATGGCCATGACGAGGACGTCCGCCAGATATTCGGAGGGGGCCATTTACCTACCATCTACCAATCTCTCTTGATGAGTGCTACAATGACGGATGACGTAGAAACCTTGAAAGGTCTCGCTCTACGCAATCCCGTGCGTTCCTCACTCTGTCTGTATACCTTTGAGTATACCAATCCTTCCTCGGACAGGCCATATTGAAGCTCGAAGAGGGCGATGAAGATTCTCCTTTGCTGACTCAATACTTTGTGCGGTATGCCGAACATCTACCCGACTACCATTACCACTCACACCACGGTCAAAGCTGTTCAGAAGTTGACAAGTTTCTTCTCGCCTACGTGATCCTTAAACTCCGCCTTATCCCAGGCAAATGCATACTCTTTGTTAACGATGTGGACCGTTGTTACCGCCTCAAACTCTTCTTGGAACAATTTTCCATTAAGAGCTGCGTCCTTAACTCTGAACTCCCGCTGAACTCCCGGTAAGTATTCTTTTTCTCAAATTTGTGTCCTTCCGCTCACTTCTTCGATAGATACCACACTGTACAAGAATTTAACAAAGGTGTTTACGACTACATCATCGCTACAGACGAGAGTAGAGAAAAGGCCGAAAAAAACAGCGACAATGAACAAGAGGACGAAGAAGGCCTGCGAGATAACCTTGCTGCTCCAGAGGACACTGGTTAGTAATCGTAATCACCCTCGTCAACCTTTGAACGTCATCACATAACCCTGGCAGAGAGATCTAACGTTTTGACTTCGACCTCACGGTCGTCTGTGCCAAATAACTCATCCAAAAAGCGCCAACGATCCCTATCGCCGCAAGTGGGGCCGTCCAGGTCTCTCAAGCGCAAAAAGAGTAATATATCAGACAGAGAGTATGGCGTGACTCGCGGCATTGACTTTGTTGATGTCGCTTGCGTTGTGAACTTTGATCTTCCGTCGTCTTCCAGATCATATACGCATCGTGTTGGACGGACAGCTCGCGCAGGTCGCACAGGGATGTCTCTATCCTTTGTGGTGCCTGCAGAGGAATGGGGAAAAAACAAGGTCGTGGGTTGCCTCGAGACATCCAAAGATGATGAGCTGGTGTTTGCGAAGATCGAGAGAGACCAGTTGGCTAGAGGAAACACGATCAAGGAATACCAGTTTGATATGAAGCAAGTCGAAGCGTTCAGATACAGGATGGGAGACGCCCTGCGCTCTGTAACGCGGAGCAGTATCAAGGAGGCGCGAATAAAGGAGCTGAAAACAGAGATTCTCAATTCCGAGAAACTCAAGGCGCGTACAGGTGTTTTGTGCTCGTGTCTCTGAATTGTTTACCTCGTGCAGGCGCACTTCGAGGACAATCCAATAGATCTTGACTATCTTCGACATGATAAACCATTGCATCCCATGAGGATCCAGGCACATATGAAGCATGTACCAAAGTACCTCCTACCTCGAACGGCCCCGATTGTTGGGACCCATGAAGGGGATACCACTACGTCGAATTCGTCCGAGCCGAACGTTGGTTTTGTTCCTCTCAGAAAACCGTCAAATTGGCGTCGTGGAAGAGGTAGAGGTAGGGGCGGAGCAAGCGGTAGAAGCAAGAAAAAGTCAGACCCTCTCAAGGTATTTAGATGACCATACGCAGTATATACATGTCACTCGCCATTCATCTCAGGATATAGCTATGGATGTGTGCTGTGGTATTTTCCCGAATCTGAAGGGTAGTTAATTTGCCACTCCTTCTTCCCATCCTTTGGATCGCTCGACGGCGCGCTGCCATCCGGCCCAAACCCTGTCCCTTTGAGCCAACGAGGTGCGAGGTGCGAATGTTATGCTCCCCTTGGTGTTAACCTCAGCGAGTGTCTCCGGTTTCGAGAGATCCCATCCGAACAAACGGATAGCGGCTCCAGCCAATAGAGCAGATCCCAGCGCCGTTGACCTGAATGACCACATTCGGCATTCAATCGTGTTGGATGGGACACAGACACTTACTCCCTCATCTCCGGTCTAATAACGTCAAAGCCCCCAATGTCCGCCAAGATCTCCATACAAGCATCTCCGTTAGTCATTCCCCCATCAACCTTGAGATGTTTGAGGTCGGTCCTGGAGTCTAGTTTCATGCTCTCTAATATGGCTCTAGTCTGGAAGGCGTTGGCTTCTATCGCCGCACGCGCAATGTGGGCGGGGTTGGTATATGATGATAACCCTATATACAATAAGAATCAGCTTTCGAAAAATCAAGCGAATATAGAATAGGACAGTGTCCTTGTACCGATGATTAGCCCGGCAGCGCCAGGATCCCAGTAGGGTGCCAGGAGACCCGAAAATGCAGTCACGAAGTATATACCACCGGAATCAGAGATGGATCGCGCCAGGTCGTTTATCTCGCTCGCAGACTTGATGAAACCCATGGAATCCCGCAGCCTAAAGCCAGTTAGCACTGTGCTTTACATTTTACATCACAATGCAAACCATTTAATGGCGCTTCCTGCAACACCGACTAGATCGCCACCAATACTTCAGCCAAGAAGTTATCCGGGGAGATGATCGACTACTTACCGCTGCCCTCTAAAGCATACACAGGAGTAGTGCCGGGGCCAGGTTGGTATGCAACCTAACCAGTCTCAGTACATGAGATGATGTTACAAAAATGGCGATTACAGTGCTCAACAGCCCATTACTGCTCTGAACAATGTCTTCGCCCGTGCAAAATAGCAAGAATGCACCGGTTCCATAAGTGCATTTAGCCTCCCCTGCCTTTAAACACTTGTTTCCGACTAGTGCGCCTTGCTGATCACCGACCAGGCCACCAATGGGTACACCTTTCAATGGACCATCTGCAATGTAGCCATAGACTTCCGAGGAAGAGACAAGCTTCGGCAGAATAGATGACCGAAAACCGAAAAATTTGAGCATTCTGTCATCCCACTCCAGCGTACGAAGGTTCATGAGGAGAGTTCGTGATGCATTCGTTACATCTCCAACATGGATGCCTCCGGCCGGTCCTCCAGTCAAGTTCTATGCCAGTCTAAACGTCATCCACAAACTCGAAAGAGGTACCTTCCATCACCTACGTATGCAACCCAAGATTCCACCGTACCGAAAAGTAGGTCATCTTCCGCATGAGCTTCTTTGACCTCCGTATAATTGTCGATCATCCACCGCAATTTGATAGCGGAGAAATAAGTCGAGACTTTCAGTCCGGTTCTAACCGAGCACAATCAATGAAGGAAGGAGTACAAGGCAAGCAAAAGAAGCGTACATATCACCAAGGGCACTGATACCCTCCTCCCCTTTCTTGAACTGACCTGATGCAACTTCAAGCCCGGTATCCGCGAGCACTTGTTCATAATGGGCTACCAAGTTTTTCGTCCTTGAGTCAGTCCATACGATGGCCCTGCACAATGGCTTTCCAGTCCTACGATGCCATGCCACAGTTGTTTCTCGTTGGTTCGTTATGCCTTTAAGAAAGAAATCGAAATGGTAGCGAAAGGCGTGTCAAATGTACTGTACAAACCTATCACCTTGATGCTTTCTTTAGCCCAGCCGTTGCTCTCCAGGTTCTTGCAAGCATCAGTGATACAGGCTTCCAAAACTTCCTGTATTTCCACGGGATCATGCTCGTGCCATCTATTTAGTCGTTGAAGGTCAGCCTATCGGACCTCAGATATCGGAACTCACCCTGGGTGAGGATAGTACTGCGGAAACTCAGACTGAGATTGTGCAACGATATCTGCATGTCGATCAAAAATGATGAACCTGACTGAGCTGTAAAACCGTACGGTAACACAGATTAGCATCACGATCCAAGTCACGATCTCCCTACAGTACACAAGCAGCAATCTCACGTTGTTCCACAGTCCAAGGATCCCACAAAGTCGCCTCGCTTGAGGCCTGCCATGGTGGTCAGAACGAAGGATACCGGGCATCAGTGTGGAAACTCGGAGTTGCCTTATGTAGTGTGTTTTGTGCTTGCTACTTGGCAGCTTTTGCAATAGCAATCGCCGCATTGTGCCCCTGGTTACTAGTGCTACGACCGCAGAGAGCACGACATGATGACCAGGATGTGGCTGCAAGTAACAATGTACAGTAGTGTATACAATGCTAGGGTCAAGCAATTCCACGGCCAGAGGATAATCCAGGTCGGTGGCGCAGCTCCCAAAACGGTGACTTTGGACTAGACATGTGCCTGGACAATGCTATTTGAATATATTTCCTTCTCTGGTTCAGTCCAGGCGAATACGGGAAATGGGTGTGCCTCAGTGTTAAAAACCCACTTGTCTAGCGGAACAATATCGTCTTCCAAGAACAGGAGGTAGAGATATTTGAGTGTCTCAGCTAGGAAGTAACTGACGTCGGATGAGGAAGTGAGCATACAATAGAACATATCTCAATTTTACTGACCTCGGCATTGAATCATATAGGGTGGGATCTGCAGCGTGGACTTTGTTCACCCCGGCATATCCTGATGGCGTCTTTGCGGTGCGCTCGATGGCCTGGAAGATGCTCCAGCCTCTATGGCGCCATTTGACGTCTCTGGTCGTCCGCCATAAGATGTAAAACGACTCAACGGCCTACAGGAGATAGCCTTAGCAGCATTACCCAATGAATGTAACATCAGCCACACCTCAGGCCGCAGATAATAAGCTGTATTCCTGATGGTATAATCTCTCGTGATTGTATCAATCTGCTTCTCCCTCATAGTCTTTGCCTTCGGATTCCAAACCCACGGACGCTTGTCGCCCACGCCGGGTGGTGGCCCTAGCTGACCACCTGCCTTCCACCTGCGCATCGCGTCCATCCACTTGATTTCGCCAGACTTACCAATACGCATGGAAACAGTATCTGGTCCCAACCCCGAGGGTTGATCTGCATATGAAAGGTAACACGTTTGTGCAATACCCTCAGCAGCCCAGATATGTAGGTCTGCGAGGTTAAATTCCGCAAGAGCTTCGTACCCCTGACGGTATTTTAGAGGGAGATCACCGCCAAGCTCAGTAATATTAATTCCGATGGTCTCTAGGTTATTCAAAGGAAGGAGGTGCGCTCCTAGTGCCAATAGACCGGGGAAGAAGCAAGACAAGTGCTCGAAGGAGTGCGAAATTGCAGTTTTGTCCTTGTAGATTGTTGAATCTGTGACGTAAAGGAGTTGACGCTGAGACGAAATATATAGGAGATTATTGATAACGTGAGTGGTGAACCTCAGGTCTTGGGAAATAAATCAGGACGCATGCCTGGATCGCAGAGGAAGAGGCTAACACATCTCAAGATTAGCCCTATCGGAGCGTGCAGTGAGCAAAAATTGTTTGAGGGTATATTCATGGGCACTATCAGCAGCGCCTCCGACCGATAGACGAACTGCGGAGAGATATCAATGAGTTTCATGGACTGTCAGGCATGACCACGCACGATTCGACGGCTTTCCGTCATGTAGATCCCAATAGGTTGGATACATACCTCCAGATAAACTGAGGTCCGTATTATGGAAAATATTCGTGACCGTTGTCGCCTATGACAATATTAGGTCAGGTCTACAGTGAGAACAGGATATAGGGCAGCACCGACACGATTAACGTGCCCTTTCTTTCCTGTAATTTCGCCTAGGTAGGCATATTCCAATTGAAAGGATGCTATTTCAGCAAGTTTGCCAGGAGTCAACTGTGACTTGAGGTTCCCGCTGGAGCTAGAGGAGATGTCAATAAGGGGTATCTGAATGAATATGATCCTGGATACTTGTAAGTGTCCACTGCGAATCGGGGGAACCCACTAGATGTATTGAAGGCGGGCGAAAGCTTTGTTGCGAGTTCGTCCGCTTTGTCTCGCAAAATATTGTCCATAGACAGTGCATAAGCGGCCAAAAGACCACCCAGATAACGAATGACCGTTTCAAAGAAAGGTACGTTGGTATTCTATCAGAGTGAGCCATGCGGCACGAAGTACATGGAGAAAACGTACAGCAGTCAAAGAAAAGTTGGTAGCTGTGATCATTGGGATGGCACGCGCGTACTCATCCTCTAGACCCATGAGAAGCATAGTATCAAGGGAGTCTACGACGGTAACACCCCAACCATTGAAGCTATCATCGCACAGGTCAACGTAAGGCTTTGGGTAGTGCAGAAGAAGGCTTACTTGTCGATGCTCGTGTTCGAAACAGGCCGTAGTTCATCGTGGGGGAAAGCGTGACGCTCATACCCA
>JBBPJN010000423.1:0-14708 GCA_038088755.1 Boletus aff. separans
ACACCGTCGCGGTCGTGCCCGACGGCCAGCAGGTGGCCAGTTGCCAAGACAGTCGCTGGCGCTGTCCCCAGTGCAGGAGACGCCGTCCGTCGGCTCCACCCGGGCTCGCGTGAGTACAGACCAACCACGAGGTCACGAGTTTTTTCCCACCCGTCCATGTCCTCAAACCTCATACTAGACCGCCGTCTGCTCCGCAATGCCCTTCGCGCCGTGTGGATCCTCGCAGTGCTTTGGCTCGAGCTTGGTACGTTCCGCTTTGCTCTGCGCGACTGTCGCTGGCCAGATACACGGCAGGTGCGTGGGTTTTTCCTTTTGGTAGACGCATGCCGACGAGCGAGTTGCTTTTCTACTCAGCCCCACATTCCCGATTCACGTGTCGCGCGGATACTCGTCATAGCAGATCCACAGATAATCGACCGCCATTCCTATGCTGGTCGTGGGCCACTTCTCTCCGCATTAAGTCAATACGTCGTTGACCTTAACCTTCGAAAGAGCTGGAATACTGCATTCCGTCGTCTCCGGCCTCATGCTGTGGTGGTGCTAGGTGCGCTCAAATAGTTTATTACCTGGTATTGCGAGCCGAAGGGTATCCAAGGGGATATGATGGATAGCGGTCGTTTATCCATGTCCAATACCGAGTACGTCCATCACCACACGCGCTCCAGAGTGTACCTTTATGTATCAATTAAGGTCGGTTTATCCCCAGATATGAAGCCTATTTCACCCGATATCAGAATATCTTCAACATGGGAGATTCGCCACCACCAGTTTACTACCTTCCCGGTAACCATGATGTAGGGTTCGTCTCTTCCCCATCTGCAGAGCATGCAGCATCTCATCAGCCATTCTTCTAGCCTTGGCAATCTGGCCCCGTTCTCCCTCGAGGCTGACACGCGCTATCTCTCCTACTTCGGCCCTCGAAACTATCGCCGTACCATCGGAAACCATATCCTTGTGTTCATCGATGCTCCTGCCCTCGTTGAAGAAGACTTGTTGCGTGCTGAACGTGGTCACACTTTTGACAGTTGGCCTGCTATCTCCCATGGCCCTGTAGAGTTTGTGAAGCAGACTGCATCGGTTGGATCTCCGGGTCCCGTTATCTTGTTCACGCACATCCCTCTTTCTCGTCCTTCAGATGCATCCTGTGGTCCCTTGCGTGAGAAAGGGACGATACAGCAAGGTTATGGGTTCGGCTACCAAAATATGCTTTTGGACGGCGCAACAGAGTTCTTGCTCCAGTCTCTCAAACCATCTCTCGTTATGAGGTTTGTCAACAGCTCATACACCTGACATACCCCTGACTGCGCGACAGCGGTGATGACCATGACTATTGTGAATATGAACATACTATTGCCTCCTCTGATGAAAAGATCCAAGAAGTCACGGTCAAGTCAATCTCAATGGCAATGGGAATCCGTCGTCCAGGCTTCCAACTACTCTCATTAATTTCAACAGCACCTTTGCCAGATCATATTACGCAAATGCCTGTGCCTCCTCCTCTGCACACCCCTTGCTTGATGCCAGATCAATTGGGGATATACTTTCATATCTATATTCCACTTGTATTGCTGACACTTGTCGGCCTACTTGCGTTTAACGTCTCTCGTGCGAACGGAGGTGGCCGGCATCACGTATGGGGCACCAAGCATGGTCGCCAAGACACTCTCGATCCACCACACGAATTATCCCGGGGTAACTCGTCACACGCAGCCGATGCCGATTCTTTCCTTCCAGAGCCCGCGGAACACCGCGTGCGCGGTCGTGCCTACTCGTCACCCTGGATTTGGAGATTCACACTTGCTGGCCACCGGCGTCGTATCACCCTTCCAAACCCATCCGGAATGTGGCGTCGCAGGGCTGACCATCGACAATCTCGGCATGACGTGGGGGTGCTCGTCGGGTTTCTACAAGACGTGGGGACAGTTGCCTGGCCACCTATTTTCGTGTTCCTAGGGATATCATTGTGGGTTATGCACTGGTAGCATCGCAGATGAATGCGTTGGACGGTGGACGCTCCAGGGGATTACTTGCCTTTGCTCTCATACGGCTACCTTAGATTCTTTTCGTATCTGCTGTTAATTCCGATGCGATATCGTGCTTGGCTTATCTCGTTGCATACCTTGCTGTCAAGTTCCTGTGTCGGCGCTGATCTCGTATCGCCGCCTTGGCAGGGGGACCTGTGATCGACCTGACAGGTCGTCGCACGTAGAGAGTCCCACGGAGCTGAGCAACGCAACTCCTGTAAGTCGGGTTAGCCGAGGCACCACCCTTTGCTCTGGCCATTTCCCCCATTTGTTTAGCGGGCCATCAACCAACGAGATGGCTTGTTCAGTTGAATACATAATACCTACCAGATTGGCAGGGGTTCAAACTGAGGGTCGGCAACAATGGTCGAAGATGAATATAGGACTCCATCAGCGTCCATCTCTATTTAAAGTACGAAGGTGCCAAGCGAATAGGGACATCTGGTTAAGCTGTGCAAGGCCGAATTGAATGCACAGTTACACAGGGGAGCACAGCTGACCAGAACCCACGACCATAGTGGACTCCTCGGGGCACAGTACACACCCGAGGGACATCAGAAGACATCCTCGACATTCCAGCCAACAAGGATCAGGCGTCGCAAACGGAAGCCACCCATACCGTGTCGCGGATATGAATAGTCAGAAATGGGCCGGTACGCGACTTGGTCACTGGACGTACGGCGCATGCCAAAAAAGATAATCACCTACCAACGCTTCGATCAATGCATACGTGCCTCTAGAGGGGGCGCATGCCTGTGGGAATCGAATTTAATGCGGGGACGATAACGCGCCCTGGATGCATGGATATCATATCGTGAACGACGTCCTCGCGAATGGATATACCGGGTTAATTAGATCAACAGAGCGGTTTTGCATCGCCAACGAAAGAAGGTGGACAGGGAGCGGTGAATTACCCTCGATGACGATTACCTACATGGATTGGATGGATATCGCGGCGCTGCGGATTTGAAGGGATCTGTTGATAATGCGGCGTAAATGGACGGAAGCAGGATACAGGGAGAGTCACGACGCTAATATGGCCTCGTGGCTTCTGCGCATCGCCAAGATAGTAAAATGTATCGAGTGTGGGACTCGAGTGGACCTACACGGTTACGACCCTCCGTAGCCAACGTGTTGGCTGGCAACATATTGAGCGCATAGGCGTGGCCCCGGCAAGTTGGAGCTGGTTGCATGTAAATGGGGAGTAGGTCAGGGTATCGGATGGGTTCGGGAGGTGCGGGCAGTGCGTCAATATAACTGAGCGAATCCTGGGCGAACTGACTCGCCTCCATAGCATTCTAGATGCCAGGAACCCCCCCGATATGTACAGGACGGCCTGAAAGTTGAGTGCAACCGTTTATAAAAGCAAGGACACCCGAATGGCAACGTTATCACCGTCCCTTGGCTAAGCCTAGGCCAGGAGACGCCCTTTTCCTCGATGTTATGCAAGCACGTTCGTCCCGTCAGCCGACCCACCTAAATGGTTACAATCCCCTCCGTCGTCCCAGCTATCCCATCATCACCCGTGTCAGACCGTCCCCGCTCCGTCCCGTGTCTCCTGGTCCACCCTCGCCCCTCGCGCGCTACTACGCTGTCGACGCCTGTCAGTCTAGCAGTAGATCTACTTGCGACCTGATCATCCCCGAGGAAGCACAAGGCCTGAGTTCGGACTTGTCCGCGACGCTCCACAACCGTATCGATCTCAGCTTAGAGTTTCTTAAGCGTCACCACAGACCAAAAGGCACCCTCAGCCGAGCCACTTCTGACCCTCAAATACTCTCTACAAACACGACACAACCCGTTCATATACCAAAGTCTCCGTCCGTCTCTTCTCCTTCTCCCTCATCCTCATCGTCCCTCACCTTCTTCCAGCACAATGACTTCGCTAGCTCCACGCGCCGATTCCTTCAATGCCCGCATTCGCGGTAGCAGCCACATCGACTTCAAGACCGCAACCACCGGCATCGCCGCCAAGGCCATGCGCAACGATATCAGTCGTCTCGTTAGCACCGTCGAGGATCCCACTACCAAGAAGGTCTGTCCCATCCACCCGTCGCACACTCACCCATTGATCTCATCATCGCAGGCCTTCGATACCGAGATGCAATCCTTCTTCTACCTCTTCACCCGGTATCTCTCGGAGCGCGCAAAGAGCATTGATCTGTTGGTCTTTCCTTTTTCGCTTTACAGTTCCAAAGTCCCATGTTCACGATCTTTTTTTAGTGACTGGGATCGCATCAAGTCTCCTGCCGAGGACCAGATCGTCCCCTACGACACGTTGGTTACACCCAAAGATCACGTCAATCTCAATAAGCTTGCTGTCCTCAAGGTCAATGGTGGCCTCGGAACCTCCATGGGTAATTCCTTTCCCATATGACCTTTGATCGTCCTGATGTCCTCCCGACCTTCAGGTATGACCGGTGCAAAGAGCGCCCTAGAGGTCAAGGATGACATGACTTTCCTCGATCTGACCGTCCGTCAGATCGAACACCTTAACACTACCAAGAACGTCGACGTCCCGCTTATCCTCATGACCTCGTTCAACACACACGAGGACACTCTGCGGATCATCAAAAAGTACGCAAACCAGCAAGTCCGCATTACGACATTCAACCAGTCGCGGTACCCACGCATCTACAAGGAGACTCTCCTCCCCTGCCCCAAGCGTGCAGACGACGACAAGAAGCACTGGTACCCTCCTGGTCACGGTGATGTCTACAATGCACTTTTCCACTCTGGTGTCTTGGATCAACTCATCGCCGAAGGCAAGGAGTACCTTTTCGTGTCCAACTCTGACAACTTGGGTGCCGTGTAAGTTTCGTCATTGGTCGCTGTCCCTCGTTCATGCTCACCCATGGATTCTAGTGTCGACGAGAAGATATTGCAGCACATGATCGACACCAACGCCGAGTTCTTGATGGAAGTTACTGACAAGACCAAGGCTGATATCAAGGGTGGAACGCTTATCGACTATGATGGCTCCGTCCGTCTCCTCGAGATCGCTCAAGTTCCTTCAGAACACGCCGAGGACTTCAAGTCGGTCCGCAAGTTCAAGATCTTCAACACCAACAACCTCTGGATCAACCTCCAGGGTGAGTACTTTGGATTCCCCCCCCTTTGGTGGTCATTGACTGTGGGCAGCTCTGAAGAGGATCATGGTGGATGAGGGGTTGGAACTCGAAATCATTATCAATCCCAAGACCAACGAAGACGGTCAGGCTGTCATCCAGGTATGTGCTCGATGAGTGACAGGCGCATGTTCGCTGCTGAACTGGGAGCATAGCTCGAGACTGCTGCTGGTGCTGCCATCAAGCACTTCAAGAACGGTCACGGTATCAACGTACCTCGTTCTCGTTTCCTTCCTGTCAAGTCGTGCTCCGACTTGCTCCTCATCAAGAGTGACATTTACTCTCTGCAACATGGGCAGCTCGTCCTGAACCCAAGCCGGATGTTCGAGACGACCCCTGTGATCAAGCTTGGCGACCACTTTAAGAAGATCCAGCAGTTCCAGAAACGGTTCAAGAAGATTCCCAAGATCATTGAGCTCGACCATCTTACGGTCACAGGAGACGTCTACTTTGGAAGGAATGTCACGCTGAGGGGGACTGTCATCATTGTCGCCAACGAGGGCCAGCGGATTGATATCCCTGACGGTTGTATTTTGGAGAACCGTATGTTTTTTCTTGTGTCAATCCGCCGCTTGTCTTTGCTGACTTGGGGAGCTAGGTTTATTATCTGGGAACCTCAACATGATCGTACGTCTCTTCTACTCCGTCTTGTCTGCTGTTGACCTCACGTTTCTCATCAGGAGCTGTGAGCAATCGAAACCCTACAAAGTTTTGATAAACATTCGGGAAATTTAATCTCTTGACGCTTGGTTTGCTCGACTTTTCGCGAGTGTTTTTGCATTGGATCGTAGACTTTCCAAACACCTTTTAATAGAGCAAATGCTGTCGGTAAACCTATATTTTCCTCTATGTTCTATATCTTGGGTGTCGATAGTGGTAGGATGGTGGATGTTCATCAAAATGTATCACCTGATTAGATGTCTTGCGATATCTTGTCTCTGAGCTTTTGGAATCAAATCCTTCAAACCGGAGCATCCGTGATACACCCTCTCAAACCACTGGCACTTAGAGGCTGCTGAGTCGGTTTGTTCCATATGTAATGGTCCTTCACCAGAACTACACCCACATGCTTGACATCTACTCAGGTCAATGACAATCTATCATTTGTTTTGTCTTGTTTTCCCCGCACAATGTAGATGCGTGTTTATTACGTAAAATCTGTTGTGCTTGTTCACTCGCGGCCACATTCCTTGCTTGTTCACCATGCCCGAAAGCGGTCAGCCCTCCGAGCGTTCTTCCCAAAACCACGTTAGGATTGTCTATCATGCTGGCAGCAGAACATTTGCCAGATTGTTCAATGGTAAACTTAGCTCTTGCAACTGTCTTAAGACACGCTCAATCTTCGCACGTAGAGCATTCACTCGAGGAAGTAAAAGATGTCGTTCGCAGGAAACTTGGTCTAGGATCAGAAACGGACGTGTCGCTCAAGCAGATGGGCTCTGACGCGCTCCTCGACCTAGAAGATGGTACGTGACAGAAAAGGTCTACCACCTGATAGGGTCAAGAGCATGCTCAATGGAGCCATTTTCATCCAACAGACGGTGATTTTCAGGCGTTTCGCGTATTTTTGCAATCTTCTGTGTCTGTGGATATTCAAGTCACTGTTGGCGAATCTCGGGGTTCGACTGTGCCGCTCACAGATTTACCTGTGAGTCAACCCACTCTAAATCCTGGTGACGTCCTCAAGCTATTTGATCACAGCAATCTGGAGGACAACCGTCAACGAGCAAACCAACTACGACGGTCTCGTCGATGTCGCCTTCCAGGGAGCCGTCTGATGTAGCAGCATCCGGCCAACGTTTTTACCCCCGCAAAAGACCATTAACCACACCTTTGACTATGGCACGAAAGCGCAAAGTGTCATTTGAAGATGCCGGTACCTCAGCTTCTGACAAGCCTGCGGAGCGGGGCATACTGCCAGAGCACATCGCTGTTACTCCTGCTGCATCTGCGGAGACCGCAGGATCTTCTGCTGCTCCAAAGCAAACAGACGCGGTAGAGCCCCCGAAGAAAAAAACAAGGAAAGAGTCTACGAAAACCAAGCCTACGGAGCGTGGCGTACCGCCGGAGCCTGTCACTGTCACTCCTGTTGCCTCTGGGAAGACTGCAGAGACGGTAGAGCTTCCGAAGAAGAAAACAAGGAAAGAGCCTACGAAGACCAAGGATATGGAGCAGGACGGACTGGCAGAGGGTATCACTCCTAATGCATCTGGGAAGATCGCAGATGTTGTTGCTCCAAAGCCAGCAGACGCCGTAGAGATCCCGAAGGAAAAAACAAGAAAAGAGCCTACGAAGACTAAGCTTGTAGAGCAGGACGTACTGATGGAGAGTATTACTCCCGATGCTTCTGCAAAGGCCGCGAAGTCTCCAGCTGCTCCCCTGCGAAGAGTTGGTGGCGCGGCCCCGAGGAAATTACTGGCGAAAACGCCTACGGAGAAGAAGGATGTTAAAGCCACTGAGGCAGTTGAGAGTCCCGCGACGAAAGATTCTGTATCAAAACCTAAAGCAAAGAAATCCACGACTTTGGATCACGGGGGCGAGGTGGGTTTCTGCTGCGGGTGGATCTATCTACTCACATTTGATTATTTTTTAGGGAGGATCGAGTGCACCAAAGGACACTGAAACGTCTCAGTTGCCAGTAAAAAAGCAAAGGAAACGGAAAACGGATGACAGCACCGGCTCGAAAAAGTTCTCGGTGGGTAAGTTCTATCTCAATGACCTGGTCTCTGCACCGTGATGCTGATTTGATATTCCATAGCTGTCGACCAAGACGGTAATTACCCTGATCGACGTTAGTCAGAGACTAGCGATTCACACTCTCGCTCTTCCCTGTGTAGTAGGTTCTAACCGAGCAAGCAATTCAGAAAACGAAGCTTCTCTTCAACTAGGTGAAGTTGTCAGTTCGAGAATATAAATAAGTACTCATCGCATTCCTTTTACTCCCAGAGTCAAGTGCAGAGGGTGGTGTATCGGAAAGTAAGCCCTATTCCACTTAATCACGATCTCAGTAACGCCGAAAAAGCTCTTAAGAGCGGAAATTGGTTACAAGCGCCTAAAGGAATGGTTTGTGCCTGTGAGTAGTGTTCGCCTTCGAAGCGTTAAAGACTTATGAATATTAGCATAGTTATCCCTCAGACAAGTGCAAGTACCGTTATCCGGTCCGAAGTAGCAGCAGCAATCTTGTCTGGTTACCTGCCTAAATTGCCTGAACCTCCTGCGAAGCGAAAATACGTAGACAGGGACACCAAAAAGTCTACTGCATCTTCTACTGCATTGCCTGCGGAACCTACGACTGTGTTGGATGTCTCTGTTAACGACACATTGAACCTATCTATAGAGCACGGTATTGAACAAGCGCATCTAACTAATGAACCACAACAACAGACTCCGGATTCAAATAGCCTGCCGTGTCCTATTTGCTTGCAAGAACCCTTCCATATACGCTATTACTGCCCCATTATTCTGAAAGGTTCTGATACTATTCGTGAACGGTTGGAGGAGCTTGAGAGAACAAATACGGGTGACCAACAACCGCTGATTAAACAGCTAAAGGGTCTTCTTCGCGAATCAGAAGGTTAACATTTCACCGTCTCGTTCCAGACTTGAAGTTAACCTTATGTTAGTCAAATCTAAGCGTTCCGCACCAACCGATGGGGTGCAGCCGGAGAATGTTTTGCCGCCGCCCAGCGCTTCTCTCCCTGGGACTCCAAACATTCCTACTAATTCCTACCTGTCTGAGGTAACAGTGGAAGGCAGAGACGAAGGGAGTAGCTCGGAAGGCTCTGATAGTATGTCGGAGAGAGGGGTTGAACCACAAAGATCATCGGCTCCCCAGAGACAGAAAACACCACACGAGCAACCTTTGCCGTCCAACGACGACCTGGACGCTATTGTTCGTGGTCCAGTGTCAAAGCGGCAGAGCGTTCTCCATCTCCTCGACCGCATCGCTTGCGATGAAGATGACGAGGATTCTGACTCGGAAGAGGACCTGGCCGAATTGGAAGAGGACCCAGATGAAGAGACCGGTCGATTGGGGCATCGGTCGTTTAGGCGCGTCACACGTTCTTCCGCCTCCGAGGACGAGGAAGAAGATTATAGGTCGCCTTCGCCTTCACGCTCAGATAGAAGCACTCCAGACAACCTCGGACCTGGCGTACAAGGCTCTAATAAATCCGTAGACAAATCCACAGAACACAATGGTGCCAACGTTGTCATGAGAGAATCCGTTGGTCCTCCTGTTTTTGAGGGACAAGATGATGATGATGAGAAGACACATGTGGGGTCCGAGGATCGTATGGCCGTGGACGAGATCACCGGAGAAAAGGGTGTTGCTACTGGCGTTCGAGTGCAGTTCTCACCTCCCGTTTCCAGAGCCTCTATCTTACAAACTTCGGATGCTCCCTGCAATGAACCACAAGAGCCCGCGACAACACAAGTTGATCCAACTCCCGATCAGGATGGCAGCGTGCTAGAAACCTCCAAAGTCCTCAAGGACATCGAGGCTGATCCAATAGAACCCGCGGATGACTTAGAACCACCGGTTGTTTCAGGCTCGTCAAACGCCGATCCCATTGAAGTTCCTTCCGAAGACATCGGATCCTTGTTCGCAAGCGTGACTCGATCGTATCCAAAGCCGGGTGTATCGAAGCGGATCAAGACTCGTAATGGCCAAATTCCGGATGATGAAGCCGATCGTCCTGTTCTGCTCGAACAGCTGGTTTCAGAGGCCATGAACGAGGTGACTCCCATTCCAGCGAAGGGAAACTTGGGGAAGTCGCGAAAAAAGTTGACCATCAGTCAAGAGCCGACGTCAGCACGGATGAGTCCCCAATCTAGCTCCCTTCCAGCCTCCACAAGCACGCCTGCTGCTGTAGCGCTTCTGAATCATAGGTCTAA
This sequence comes from Boletus aff. separans, assembly GCA_038088755.1. NCBI lineage: Eukaryota > Fungi > Basidiomycota > Agaricomycetes > Boletales > Boletaceae > Boletus > Boletus aff. separans. The sequence goes on from JBBPJN010000423.1 coordinate 10,049, forward strand.
ATACGGAACTCGGACCGGTAAAGGAGTTAAGACACCAGCGAAGCAGTTCGAAGACCGATCAGACGCTTCAAGGAGCAGTGCCAACGACGGCGGCGACACGCAGAACATGGCGCGCATCGCTTCGTTGATTGGATGGGAAACCCTCGCAGAGCCGTCGTCGCCTTCTATACAGTTGGACGATCCGTCTGGGCTTATCGACGAGCTGATGTCCAGTAGCCCCCATCCCGATGACAATCCTGTACATCCGAACAACAAGGAGAAAAAGGGTCGACCCCGCAAGTCTGCAAAGTCTAGTCAAGCAGAAAGTTCCCAGGGGAAAGAACGATTGTTCGATCTCTCGTCCAGTCAGATACCCTTCCCATATTCCCTAAACCAGACCGATTCGGCGCCAGCGGTGCTTCTCGATGGGAGAGAGAGCAAGAGGACGACAGATTCGGAAGAGGAACCCAAGGTAGCCAAGAAAAAGACGAAAACACCTGTTCGGTATCGCCCGTTGTCCCAGATTGCTTCCCAAGCGGCGCTCTTCTCTCCCAGTTTACCCACACCCACCAATAGGCCTGTGACTAACGGGAAGGTGAAGAAACTTGCTGTTGACGAGGTTTCTTCTTCCTCATCCTCTTCTGACATGGATGAGGTAAATGGTTCGGGACACATCCCTCGAGGACGAAGGGCAGGGTCTGCGTTGGAAACGAAGAGGAAGAGTCTCTTGTCTAAGATTTAAAGGGTATGTCATTAGACCAAGAAGACGTTGTTAGTCCCGCTTCTCAGTTTGCTCACGATCTTTACGAACGCTACACTCGGGGTTTTTTTCTTTTTGTTTCTCGGTTTGTTTTCCACACGACCCTTCACGCATTTTGTACATGACCCATTCCTCATTTCATGTACGGATACAATACTGCACGTCGCTCTCCCCCTCTCCTGCATACGTTAGTTTACCTCGAACCGTAATACTGGTCCTGTCGTTTGGTGAGAATGTTGACTTGAAGGGGTTGTTTTTGGGGAGGGTAGAAAGGCTACTAGCGTGGTCAACCTGTTTCCCAGTCGTGGATATACTAACTTTGGCCGGGGGTAAACACGCGCGTTGATGCGAGTGATCCAAGTGTCCATCGATCATCATAATCGACCGAGGCAATGCCAATCAGAGGTGATGTGTCACGTGGTTGGACAACAACCGCAAACTCTGACGCTGGCTATAAATAGGTAAACGATGCCACTGCTCAAATTTTCACTACCCGCCAATCTTGTCAATCTAGCGACACAGGTTCACTCAGTGAGCTCTCCGCTCGTACATGACATTCACACAGAACACCCGCGACGAGTATGTTCTCTATTCGTCCCCTGCCTCCCGTTCTGATCGTCCTGCAGTTATATCTCTGATCTCGTTTTCTCCCTCCTGAGTCTCTGAAAGCCTCCAAAAATCCTTTAGCCCGTTATGATTACTCGCACTCTGTTCCGAAGCCAACTTCTTACTCGTGGCTTTGCTACCCACGCCGGCCCAAATACCTCTCTGCCCGCCGTCTTGCATCTGAAAACTGGACAATCCTTCCATGGCCGATCTTTTGGAGCGCCAAAGAGTACCTTTGGAGAGACTGTTTTTTCGACTTCAATCACGTCCTGTAAGAATTGTCTCTTCAGATCCGATATAATGCCATTGACATCCATCAACAGACACCGAGTCCATGACCGATCCCTCCTATCGGAGCCAAATCCTTGTCTTCACCACTCCTCTTATCGGGAATTATGGGGTTCCTGGCAACAAGGCACCCATTGATTCGCAGGATGTCGGTGTCGTCATGGAGTCTGAGGGAATTCAGTGCAGTGCAGTCGTAGTTGCAGACGTCGCGGAGAAATTTTCTCACCACGCTGCCGTCGAATCACTCGCCTCCTGGTGTCGCCGCTTTAACGTCCCTGGTATCACTGGCGTTGATACTCGCGAAATCACGCGTTTGTTGCGTGATCAAGGAACCACTCTCGGTCGGCTTGCTGTCGGAGCAGACGCCTCGGCTCCTGCGCCAATTTCCGAGCAATACTGGGATCCTTCCACCGAGAACCTTGTCGACCAGGTCTCCACAAAGGTTCCATACTGCCTCAACCCTGATGGAGATGTACGAATTGCTGTCCTTGATTTTGGTGCCAAGGCGAACATCCTCCGTTCCCTCATCCGTCGAAATGCTTCAGTGACTGTCCTCCCTTGGAACTTTGATTTCAACTGTATTCGTGATCAGTACGATGGCTTATTCCTTACCAACGGCCCCGGTGATCCTAGGCACTGCATGGACGCTGCGTTGAAGCTCCGCGAGACCCTTCAGGAATGGGAGAAGCCCGTCTTTGGTATCTGTATGGGTCACCAGGTCATCGGTATGGCCGCTGGTCTAGAAGCCTACCGTATGACTTTCGGGAACCGTGGACACAACCAGCCCGTCCTTGCTTTGGCTTCCTCAGGCTCCATCAAAGCGGGTCGTGTTTATGTGACGAGGTACGTATTTAGTCATCATACAGGGATTTGCCTAATTGTGATGTTTCTAGCCAAAACCATCAATACGCACTCAAATTGACTGATCCGTTCCCGGCAGGATGGGAGCCATTCTTCATCAACTGCAATGACTCCTCGGTTGAAGGCATCAAATCGACCGCGGACTCTGGCAAGAAAGTTTGGGGTGTCCAATTCCACCCCGAGAGTGCCGGCGGTCCGTTGGATACCATGGAGGTTAGTGCTCTGCACCTGTGGTGATCACATCATCTGATCTGGTTACGTAGATGTTCACGGATTTCCTCGCCGAATGTCGCGCCCACAGGCTGGCGCTACCAAAGGTCACTCCTGTGGACTTGACAAGCTCAATCGAAGACTACGTTTCTCCTCGTCTCGCACAGATTTCCGTCAGCGCTTAGATTGTGAGAGTGTCAGAATGGCTTGCGTGTCATGTAGTTGGGTGTACGAATACGCGACGTAGTTGAGATCCTTGTACAGACCAGTGTTGCCTCGAATTGCCTGATTTGTAATGGGCGTCATTATTGTAACATATTGGCCCCTTCAACATCCCGACTGATACACACCCCTGCACCATCAACATGAACTTCCTCGATACATATGGCATAATGGGTACGGGCACGAGCACTCCACCTTCCAGCGAACGACAGCCGGAGCAGAGCCTCAACGAAGAGGTTACGCAGGTTATTGGACAACTCGGGCGTTTCTGGGGAGGGTTTAGGAAACAGGTATGCACGAAACCGTCGCTCCTCCATCCAAAATGTTCATGGACCAATAGAGTGAGGTAGTACTTGCAACTGCGCGACGGGACCTGGGTCAAGTCGTCACGCAAGCTCAGCGCGAGATCGAGAAACTAACTACTGCGGAGACACAACCACACCCATCTGAAGCGGGAGACGACGACGAGGAGAGCGATGCGGAGGAATTGATGGACACGCCCACCGCAGGTACGACACGACCTGCCAGCACCGAGCCTACCAGCGAGGCAAGCACCACAGCCCACTCCTTCTTCGCCCGTCTCCAATCGTCGATCCCGCCCAACATCGTGTCAGCCGTGCAGGCGCAACTTCCCGACAGCCTGCGGCATGCGCAGCACATGGATCTCGCGCAGATGGGGAGTACGCTTTCCGCCGAGATCCAGCGTATGCAGGGCGTCACGCGAGCGCAGGCGGAGGAGTATGTGCACAAGAGCGAGGCGCTGCTCCGCGAGGTGATGAAAGAGGCTGGGGAAGTGCTGCGGGAGGCGGTCAAGGTCATCCCGCCCGAGGAAGGCGCCACGGACGCGCCTATCGCCTGGGATGGGGCAGATATCTGGATGTTGCCTGGGTTGGCTGCGAGTGCGGATGGGTCGGCGAGCGCTGGTTCAGCGTCCAAGGGCAAGGGCAAGGACAAGGAGGTCGATTCTGGGCGGCCGTCGGAGGATGCACGTCGGGCGGTGGCGACGCGCGCCGAGTCGCTGCTGAAACAATTGAGAAGTAATCCCGAAATCATCAAGGTCGATCCTGCCGTGGACACCCCCAGGGATGCTTACCTGGCTTGGGCAGATGCAAGTCAGGCGAGCGGGCAAGGCTTTGGCACAAAGGTGTGGGGAGAACGCGTGAATGAGGCGTTATCGGATCCCTCAGATGGGGCAGCACTGCAGGCTACCTTTGATACGCTGGGTACGGCTTCATTCATTTCTATCGTGATAACTATCTCATTCCTGTCGATAGTGCCCTCATTCATTTCTGAAGAAGTCTTTTGGATCAGGTACTTTTTCCGAGTGCACCAAATCGAGACGGAGGAAAACAGGCGGAAAGCACTACTACAAGGTAAGCTTCGTGTTTACTTTATGGGTATCAGATACGAGGTCGCTAAACTTGCGAAAAAGCGACTGCGGAGCACGATGACGACTTTAGTTGGGAGGACGACGAAGAGGAGTCTGTTGACACAAAGGCAGTCTCCACGTCTGCCAACCCACTGGAGTCATCAGAGCATACGCTTGCTCCTCCTAGGACGACGTGTACGTCGGACGTCCTGTCGCTACCCTCGTCACACCCACAGAGTCCTAGGGAAAGCAGTGAGGAAAGCTATGATGTTGTTTCTGGAAATGTTAGCAGTACGGGGATGGCTGAGGCAGGAGAAGTGGAGGAGGAGGAGGAGGAAGGAGAAGAGAACGAGGAGGAGGATGAA
>JBBPJN010000424.1:0-14698 GCA_038088755.1 Boletus aff. separans
TCTAAAAGAATTATTAAGTGTATTACAATTTAAAACATAATTAATGTTACTGAAGTTTTAAATGTTAGTTTAGTACAAAAGAAAAGTTAGCATTTAATTAGAAGGAATAATTATAAATAGATTATTACGTTAAATTTAGTTTTAGATAAAAAATGATTTTTTTTTATATTTATTTTTTAAAAGCTAATTTCGCAATTTTATCCTGTAACAAATTTGTTACAATGTCACATTAATTGAAAGCACATTAAACTGATTTATTAGTCTCTGCAATACAGTGCGAAAAGGTGTTTAGATTACTTTGCAAACTTGATAAGATTTGCGTCGACCGTCTGTCATCAATGTTACCAGACATTGTTTTTACTACACTGCTCAATACAGTAACTATTTCTCGCATAATGTGTTGTTTAGTAATAATTAATTTAAAATTGAAATTTGTAAGAGAAGGTTTGACAGAATTGGTATTGGATTAATTCTGTATTACTTTTAATATCCGAAATATTGGAAAAGAGGTACTAAAAAACAATTTAAAAACACTGGAGATAAACAACCAGAAAAAGAAATATGCTCAGGACATATATTATTCACAAAATCAACAAATCAAATGAAATTTATTATACTAAGTGTTAATTAAACTTATATCTTTAAACAATAGATTTAGATTTTTATAAAATTTTAACTTTTGATAGTATTTGGTAGTAAAAGATTTTCCTGTGTAAAAGGGAAGTAGTTCTGCATTATTTTTTAAGATTATCAGTTGTTTATTGTTTATCAATCTGATTATGTGTTATCAGATTGGATATGACCAAGGGATGTAGGGGGTTGGCAAGGATTATGAGGATAGAAACCCTGCAACGTATGACTGTTTTTTGTCTATACTTACATAATGAAAAAGGATTCTTTTATAGTTTACTATATTCTGTTTTAATTGATCAAGGGTTAAAGAAAATACTGACTGTAATAATGGAGTTATACTTTAATAAGGAAAGCATTTAGTTGTGTTTTATCTAATTTACTTGTTGTAGATTTTTTTTGTTTTCAATGTTATCAGTGGGCCAAACTTATTTTCTTTATAAGCTGTTCAGAATTTTAATAAAAATTACTTTATCTTTTCCGATTACAAAAGTTCTCTATCTTAATTAAATTTTGAAATTATTTTATTTTGTTCATTATCGTGAATATTTTGATATAAAAAGCAAATTTTTTTCTTTATGGTTTTGAGTATAATTATTTACGAGCTGTGCTTCTATATTTAGATCAATAAGCGTTTTGTTATCTAGGTGACCAGTTATGATATCAATTGGCTTCATTTTAGTTGCAGAATGAATACTATTGTTATATGCTAAAATAGCGTACAACATTAGTGTTTTTACGTTGTTGTTTGGATATTGATTATTTAATAGTCTGACGTGTTCAATCAATGTTGAATGAAGACGTTCAACGGGACTATTAGATTCAAAATGTTCAGCAGAACAAAAATGAATTTTTATTTTATAAAGGTCTAAAAGTTCTTTTAAGACGGTGTTATTAAATTCTCTGCCTCTATCTGAAACAATTAATTTAGGTATGCCATAGTGATTAAAATATTGAAGCAATTTATCGACAATTTCAGTTGAATTTGCTGAGCTTATGTGATAAGCTTGAGATAGTTTAGAAAATGAATCGATTATAGTGAGAAATTTATTGCTGTCAATGGAAAATACGTCAATATGAATAATTTCGAAAGGTCTTGTTGGAGTGGGAGTTTCATTAAACTCTATTTTTAATGGTGTTCGTTCATATTTAGATAATTTACAAATTTCACATTCATTGATATAATTTTGAATAGATTGTCGCATGTTAGGCCAATAATATTTTTCTCTTAATTTTCGTTCAGTCTCTTCAATACCTCTATGATTGGTTTTTCCCAAATGATAATTTTCTAATATTTCTAATTGATCTTCTTTTGTTGAAATGTCTAATAAGACAGTGTTTGTTTTTTGAATGTTATATGAAGGGAATTGAAAATACTTTCTGAGAACTTCGCAAAAAGGTTCAAAGAATGGAGCGTGTTTAAAATAAATTAGATATTTAATATGAGGTGCAATATAATCTTTTAAAAAGGTTAAAACTTCTTGTTCAAATTTATCTTGTGTGAATTTTACAGTAATTCGTTGTTTAGTGTTAAAAATTTTTTCTAATTTAGGGCTACTTATAGGTAACGCTGCTATGTCTACAATTATTTGATTTTTACTAAAATTAAGAGGTTCTTTTGTTATGGGAATATCGACTATCGGATCTTCTGCATTAGTGTGAACTGTATCCAAATTATCGTTAATAGGTTGGGGACGTTGTACATTTTCGATTGGTTCTGTTTCGTTCTGTTCGTTATAATTTTGAGTAAAAAGGTCAAGTTCTTTTAGAGCGTCTTCCATTAATTCATCGACATCATAATTTACTTGAATTGATCGTCTATCAAAAGGGATTGTTTCTTTTGTGTTAACTTCAATTCGAGACAAGCAATCTGCATTTGTGTTCTGACTACCTTTTTTATAAATTACTTTATAATCGAATTCTTCCAATCTGAGACGCCAACGAAGGAGTTTAGAATTAGCTTCTTTTAGAGAAAATATCCACTGCAGAGGGCGGTGGTCGCAATAGAGGGTAAATTTTCTCCCATAGAGAAAAGGGCGGTAATGTTTTGTAGCCCAAACTATAGCCAATAATTCTCTTTCTATTGTACTATATTTTTTCTCGGTTTCATTTAAAGTACGTGAAGCAAATGACACAGGTCTGTCATTTGGGACTGTACCTTGACTCAAAACGGCACCCAAAGCCACATTGCTAGCGTCTGTTGTTAGTATGAATTCTTTAGAAAAATTAGGATACTGTAATATTGGATCGTTACACAACATATTTTTGCAAGTTTCAAAACAATTAACAAACTCATCGTTGTGAACTATCTTGGAACCTTTTTTTAAACAACTTGTTAAAGGTTTAGTTAATTTCGCAAAGTCTTGAATGAATTTTCTGTAGTATCCTAACAAACCTAAAAATGATTTTATTTGTTTAGTTGTACGTGGGATTGGAAATTTTTGTATGGCAGATATCTTGTCTGGATTGGGTTTAACTCCGTCTTTACTGATTACATGGCCTAAATAAGAAGTTTCTTTTTTAAGAAATTCTGATTTATCCATTTGAATTTTAAAGTTAGTTGTCCTTAGCCTATCGAAAACCTTTTTTAATTTTGTCATATGTTCCTGAAGGGATGTAGAATATACGATAATATCATCTAGATACACCAGGCAAGTTTCATCGATTAAACCTCTAAGAATATTGTCCATTGTTCTCTGGAACGTCGCTGGGGCGTTCTTAAGACCAAAGGGCATTCTTAAAAATTGATAATGACCATTATCAACGCTGAAGGCTGTTTTCTCGCGATCTTTTTCATCGATTTCTATCTGATGAAACCCACTCGCCAGATCCAAAGTTGTGAAATATTGAGAATTTCCCAACTTACATAATATATCGTCAATATTCGGAAGGGGGTATTTATCGGAAATAGAAAGGTCATTTAACTTCCTATAATCAATTACTATCCGGTACTTCTGTTTACCACTTGCATCCATTTTCTTGGGCACAATCCAAATAGGGGATGACCACGGAGAATTGGATGGTTCTATTATATTTTGTTGGAGCATTTGATCTATCTGTCTTTTGACTTCCTCCTTGTGACAAAAGGGGTATCTATAACTTTTTGTGTAAACAGGAGTATCGTCTTTAGTTTTTATTGTATGTTTAATCTGATTGGTAAAAGTTAATGGTTGTCCCTCTACATAAAAAATATCTTTATATTCTTTTACTAATTTTTCAAGAGCATTCCGCTCTTCAAAATTTAAATGACTAGTTCTCAATTTAGAAATATCCAAAAATACTTTTGAGTTACTTTTATTTTTAATACGATTGTATTCGATATTAAAAATTTCAGTTGTCTCATGTTGATTAAATTTTGAAACAGTTATAGGTTCTTGAAATGTTATTTTTATATCAGTTTCTGTGGGATTTAAAATTGAAGTTAAAGCAAAGTTATAATGAGCGAAACATAAACTTTCAGGGATTTCACAACCGTTAAGCTTTTGGTAAGGAATAATAATTTCTCCTTTTGAGATATTTACTGGAATTTTGACAATCATTTTGTTTCTAGCTGGTACAGTTATTGTACAGATAGGTGGTTTTTTAGAACGTTTATATTGAAGGGCTATTGACGAATAAGGTGTTTCGAGTAACGAGGACACTAAGTTTATATTGCATTTTAATTTAAGTAAACTGTCTAAGCCAATTATTCCATCGAAATAATTGTGAAAATGAAGTAAATGAAATTTTAAATCTAAAGGATGTGGTACATCAAAAATAGAAAAAGCTGGAATTAATATCGATTGATTAATGAAATTATTTTGATGAATTACAGTTACAATAATTGGATCATGAATAATGTTTTTTGAAAAATATTTTGAAGCTACTGAAGGGTTTAAAAAAGATTTAGAAGAACCAGAATCAATAAGAAGTTTAATATTAAATTCAGGAATTATAATAAATGGTAGTTCATTATAATTTACGTTATGGAATTCTATTACCGGCAATTTGTCGATTCGACAGTTTCGTGAAAATTTTCCTCAGACGTTTCCTGTTGGAAATCAAAGGCTTCGTTGTTAAAGTCATCGCACGTGTCGTGTGATGCATAATTATCATCATGTGATTCTAAATCATTTGATGTGCTTTGGAAATTTTCTGGGTAATCATTTTCAACATTATGCAGTTCTTCGGCAATGAAATTTAAATTTGGACCTCTTTGTCTAAAGTTATTATTTCTATTTAAACTACTAAATCTGTTAGTATTTGTGGAAATACCGCTCATGGGAGTTGGTTTTTCCGGTTTAAAATTAGGGTTAGGTGCGAATACATTTCTTTGGTTTCCTGATCTATTATCTAATCTAGTATTGTTACTGTTTTGCCTATTTTGTGGGAACGTAAAATTTGGTGGAAAGCTGGGTTTAGGTTGTGTAAATGTTGGATAAGAGGGTTGATAAGAGGATTGATAAGAAGGTTGAAAGGAAGGCCTATAATTTTGTTTATGTAAAATTTTGGGTTTTGAATTTTGAGTGCTCCGATTTCTGTTAAAAATAGCATTATTGTTTTCTCGTTCTTTAATAAAATTAATTGCCTCGGCCATTGATTGAGGTCTCATGTTTAAAATATTTGTTCGAAGGGGTTCGAACAAACCATTTAGAAAAATACTTAAAGTTATTTTATTATACTGTTCAATTTTGATAATTCTACTAGGAGCAGGTTCATGCAAATTACAGCGAGCGTTTAACGCCGCTAATTGTGCCAAACATTTTTCGTAAAATTGCTGTGCAGATTCGCCAGACTTTTGACGCATGTTTGTGAGGTCAATTATTAAATTTTCCTCATTACGTGCATCGGAAAAATTTCGAGTAAGGACGTCTTTTAGATCATCCCAAGTATTAACAGGTTGAGCTTCCACTACTAATTTTGCATTTCCAACTAATTTTCCTACTAAGCAGTGTAAAATCAAAACATTCTGATAACAGAGAGCTTGATTCGGGTCTCTGTTATAATAATGTGTTAGTATTAATTCACATGAGCTAATAAAGCGACTTAAGGTCTGTGTGTCACCGTTAAATTCAGGGACAGCTTTTAAGTGACTTGTTTCGAACTTTGGGATCTCAGCCATTTCTCGTTCGATATCTAAATTCTCGAATAAATTAACTAAAGCGTCAATTTTGACGTATTAAAATATTACAATAAAACAAACAAGAAAATAACACTTGTGTTTCGAAATAAATATCGCGTCTAGCGATTTTAAAAATCAAGAATATATAAAAAAAAATACTTGTTACGAGGATAAAAATACTAATTATCTTCAACTTACAGTATAAGCACTAGTAGGGTCATTGGCGATGTTTGTCCTCCGACGTTCTGCTAGGCTCGCGACTTCTTCGCAATGTTGGTGAAGAGCCCGTGATTCTATTCCGCCTCGTTCAGGTCCTGCTGCCTCCGCGATGGAAACAGGTGTTACTTCCACGAGTGATGTTCTCCAGGATCCCTGTCGTCTTGAGTGGTTGTAGGTCCTTGTTGATGAAGTGTTGAGACACAAGTTTTACAAATATGCCCTTTGTAAAACTTCAACAAAAATCCGAACGACTGCGCCAGTTATGTTTTTAAATAATTAAAAACTGTTTTTAAAAAAATTATTTTATTTTTAACACACAACAAGACAGTTTGAGAAGCGAAATAAGAATGACAAAATATAATTTAGAATTAAATCTTGAACAATAACAAAGTAGATAAAATACTGCAAGTGTGCATTTTCTTTTATAATAATCTGCAAGGTGGTCTACGTAACTCCTCCCTCATCAGAATGGAATTTGGGGGTTGAAGGCCTCCGAATTCTGGATGGTGTCCATTTGGATCGGTGGTGTGCAGGCTGTTGTCCTTTTCTTACAGTTTGGGTAGAATTTCCGCCAAATGTAAAAGATGACCATACTGAAGACAATGACGTATAGGATTGGTGTCCACAGGGCATGATGACTAGTTGTTGGCTCTTGAAGTTGAACTTGGTGTAGGGATGATTTTAATAGCTGTAACTCATCTAGGTTTATATTTTCTAATTGCAAAGGTTTTTCGTTCACAGGGTTGCTGGTAGGAACGTCGATATCAGAGTCGATAAATAATGGATGTTTATCGATAATGTTTATTTCTTTGGAGGGCAATGTTCGATTATTTACTTTTACATTGCAGTCTCTGATTTTTATTAATACAGGGTGTTTAAATATTTTAGCAAAATATTTTCCTTCGCAATCTTCAGAGATGTTTATAACGTCTACTGGAATAATAAGCCAATAGTTTGTATTGCCAATTTCTTGAATTTTTGTGGACGTTATCACAACAGGAACATAATTACAATGTGATAAATTTCTTAATTCAATTAATTCAGATTCGCAGGTTTTAGAATCTGTTATGTAGTCTTCTGCAGTATAGTCACACAAGTAAGAGTCTTTAAATTTCACACATCTTAACTGATCGTCAAAGATATAAGTATTTTGTGATTTTAACGCAAATTTTGTACGAGGTATTAAAGTTTTAAGAGTGTTATTAATTTGTTTGGGAATGGAGTATAAATGATAAATATCAAAAGTAACAGAATCAACTATAGGAATTTCAAGAATAAACATTAATTTAAAATTTGAAATATACGAGGTTACAGAAATGATATTTTCATAATCTAAAATATTGTCTTTACTAGGTTCAAATGGAAAGTTAAAATTTGCATTTAATAGTTTTAATTCAGCTAATAGTTCGTTGTTATCAATTATAGAAGAATGTAACTTTCCTAATTTTGAAAATCCAATGGATGTCTCTAAATTTAAAAGAATTAGTCTTAAATTGGTTATTATATGTAAAAAGTAATTATACGTGAATTTTATATCGTTGTAATGTTCATTGTTTGACTGAAAAAAGGCTAATTTCTCAATTTTGTCCTGTAACAAATGTTCATGTTGTTTTACGATGTTTAAAGTGACATTAAATCGGTTTATTAATCTCTGTGAAACAGTTATTTGTTCGTTAAGATGAACTTGAAGGGATTTTTGATTACTTTGCAAACTTGATAAGATTTGATCGTAACGTTGACCGTCCTCGTAATCAAGGTTACCAGTAACTGTTTTTACAACACTGCCCAACACATTAATTAATCCACGTTTAATGCGTTTATTTGGAATTATTGATTCAAAGTGAAAGTTTAAATTTGCAAGGGATGTTTCGACTAATTTATGATATTGGATTAATTCTGTATTGCTTTTAATATCTGTAATATTATTATTAATAATTTCAACAAATTTATTATACTGAGTGTTAATTAAACTTATATCTTCGAACAATGGATTTAGATTTTTATAAAATATTAACTTTTGGTAGTATTTAGTAGTAAAAGCTTTGCCTGTGTAAAAAGGAAGTAGTCCTGCATTATTTTTAAGATTTTCTATTGTTAACTTTTTGTTAATCTGATGATGTGTTATCAGATTGGATTCGGCCACGGGATGTAGAGGGTTGGTTAGGATCAGGAGGATGGGAACCCTGCAACAAGGGTGTTTTATTAGTAACTGGAGGTCTGCGAATAGCACTTACATGTTTTTTATCAGATTTATCTGTTGTAAAAGTTTTGTGATCTTTATTAGAATGTAAAATTACTTGTGGTGTATATTTATTTTTTAATTTATTAGTACGCTGTTTAGATTTTATATAAACAACTTCATCTTTTTCCGGTTCAAAAAGTTCTCTGTCTTCGTTTAATTTTGATATTAATTTTTTCTTTTGTTCAACTGCATTATCGTGAATCCTTTTATATAAAAGGCAAATTTTTTCTTTATGGTTTTGAATATAATTATTTACGAGTTGTGCTTCTATATTTAGATCAATGAGCGTTTTGTTGTCTAGGTGACCAGTTATGATATCAATTGGCTTCATTTTAGTTGCGGAATGAATGCTATTGTTATATGCTAAAATAGCGTACAACATTAGTGTTTTTACGTTGTTGTTTGGATATTGATTATTTAATAGTCTGACGTGTTCAATCAATGTTGAATGAAGACGTTCAACGGGACTATTAGATTCAGAGTGTTCAGCAGAACAAAAATGAATTTTTATTTTATGAAGGTCTAAAAGTTCTTTTAAGACGGTGTTATTAAATTCTCTGCCTCTATCTGAAACAATTAATTTAGGTATGCCATAGTGATTAAAATATTGAAGCAATTTATCGACAATTTCAGTTGAATTTGCTGAGCTTATGTGATAAGCTTGAGATAGTTTAGAAAATGAATCGATTATAGTGAGAAATTTATTGCTGTCAATGGAAAATACGTCAATATGAATAATTTCGAAAGGTCTTGTTGGAGTGGGAGTTTCATTAAACTCTATTTTTAATGGTGTTCGTTCATATTTAGATAATTTACAAATTTCACATTCATTGATATAATTTTGAATAGATTGTCGCATGTTAGGCCAATAATATTTTTCTCTTAATTTTCGTTCAGTCTCTTCAATACCTCTATGATTGGTTTTTCCCAAATGATAATTTTCTAATATTTCTAATTGATCTTCTTTTGTTGAAATGTCTAATAAGACAGTGTTTGTTTTTTGAATGTTATATGAAGGGAATTGAAAATACTTTCTGAGAACTTCGCAAAAAGGTTCAAAGAATGGAGCGTGTTTAAAATAAATTAGATATTTAATATGAGGTGCAATATAATCTTTTAAAAAGGTTAAAACTTCTTGTTCAAATTTATCTTGTGTGAATTTTACAGTAATTCGTTGTTTAGTGTTAAAAATTTTTTCTAATTTAGGGCTACTTATAGGTAACGCTGCTATGTCTACAATTATTTGATTTTTACTAAAATTAAGAGGTTCTTTTGTTATGGGAATATCGACTATCGGATCTTCTGCATTAGTGTGAACTGTATCCAAATTATCGTTAATAGGTTGGGGACGTTGTACATTTTCGATTGGTTCTGTTTCGTTCTGTTCGTTATAATTTTGAGTAAAAAGGTCAAGTTCTTTTAGAGCGTCTTCCATTAATTCATCGACATCATAATTTACTTGAATTGATCGTCTATCAAAAGGGATTGTTTCTTTTGTGTTAACTTCAATTCGAGACAAGCAATCTGCATTTGTGTTCTGACTACCTTTTTTATAAATTACTTTATAATCGAATTCTTCCAATCTGAGACGCCAACGAAGGAGTTTAGAATTAGCTTCTTTTAGAGAAAATATCCACTGCAGAGGGCGGTGGTCGCAATAGAGGGTAAATTTTCTCCCATAGAGAAAAGGGCGGTAATGTTTTGTAGCCCAAACTATAGCCAATAATTCTCTTTCTATTGTACTATATTTTTTCTCGGTTTCATTTAAAGTACGTGAAGCAAATGACACAGGTCTGTCATTTGGGACTGTACCTTGACTCAAAACGGCACCCAAAGCCACATTGCTAGCGTCTGTTGTTAGTATGAATTCTTTAGAAAAATTAGGATACTGTAATATTGGATCGTTACACAACATATTTTTGCAAGTTTCAAAACAATTAACAAACTCATCGTTGTGAACTATCTTGGAACCTTTTTTTAAACAACTTGTTAAAGGTTTAGTTAATTTCGCAAAGTCTTGAATGAATTTTCTGTAGTATCCTAACAAACCTAAAAATGATTTTATTTGTTTAGTTGTACGTGGGATTGGAAATTTTTGTATGGCAGATATCTTGTCTGGATTGGGTTTAACTCCGTCTTTACTGATTACATGGCCTAAATAAGAAGTTTCTTTTTTAAGAAATTCTGATTTATCCATTTGAATTTTAAAGTTAGTTGTCCTTAGCCTATCGAAAACCTTTTTTAATTTTGTCATATGTTCCTGAAGGGATGTAGAATATACGATAATATCATCTAGATACACCAGGCAAGTTTCATCGATTAAACCTCTAAGAATATTGTCCATTGTTCTCTGGAACGTCGCTGGGGCGTTCTTAAGACCAAAGGGCATTCTTAAAAATTGATAATGACCATTATCAACGCTGAAGGCTGTTTTCTCGCGATCTTTTTCATCGATTTCTATCTGATGAAACCCACTCGCCAGATCCAAAGTTGTGAAATATTGAGAATTTCCCAACTTACATAATATATCGTCAATATTCGGAAGGGGGTATTTATCGGAAATAGAAAGGTCATTTAACTTCCTATAATCAATTACTATCCGGTACTTCTGTTTACCACTTGCATCCATTTTCTTGGGCACAATCCAAATAGGGGATGACCACGGAGAATTGGATGGTTCTATTATATTTTGTTGGAGCATTTGATCTATCTGTCTTTTGACTTCCTCCTTGTGACAAAAGGGGTATCTATAACTTTTTGTGTAAACAGGAGTATCGTCTTTAGTTTTTATTGTATGTTTAATCTGATTGGTAAAAGTTAATGGTTGTCCCTCTACATAAAAAATATCTTTATATTCTTTTACTAATTTTTCAAGAGCATTCCGCTCTTCAAAATTTAAATGACTAGTTCTCAATTTAGAAATATCCAAAAATACTTTTGAGTTACTTTTATTTTTAATACGATTGTATTCGATATTAAAAATTTCAGTTGTCTCATGTTGATTAAATTTTGAAACAGTTATAGGTTCTTGAAATGTTATTTTTATATCAGTTTCTGTGGGATTTAAAATTGAAGTTAAAGCAAAGTTATAATGAGCGAAACATAAACTTTCAGGGATTTCACAACCGTTAAGCTTTTGGTAAGGAATAATAATTTCTCCTTTTGAGATATTTACTGGAATTTTGACAATCATTTTGTTTCTAGCTGGTACAGTTATTGTACAGATAGGTGGTTTTTTAGAACGTTTATATTGAAGGGCTATTGACGAATAAGGTGTTTCGAGTAACGAGGACACTAAGTTTATATTGCATTTTAATTTAAGTAAACTGTCTAAGCCAATTATTCCATCGAAATAATTGTGAAAATGAAGTAAATGAAATTTTAAATCTAAAGGATGTGGTACATCAAAAATAGAAAAAGCTGGAATTAATATCGATTGATTAATGAAATTATTTTGAGGAATTACAGTTACAATAATTGGATCATGAATAATGTGTTTTGAAAAATATTTTGAAGCTACTGAAGGGTTTAAAAAAGATTTAGAAGAACCAGAATCAATAAGAAGTTTAATATTAAATTCAGGAATTATAATAAATGGTAGTTCATTATAATTTACGTTATGGAATTCTATTACCGGCAATTTGTCGATTCGACAGTTTCGTGAAAATTTTCCTCAGACGTTTCCTGTTGGAAATCAAAGGCTTCGTTGTTAAAGTCATCGCACGTGTCGTGTGATGCATAATTATCATCATGTGATTCTAAATCATTTGATGTGCTTTGGAAATTTTCTGGGTAATCATTTTCAACATTATGCAGTTCTTCGGCAATGAAATTTAAATTTGGACCTCTTTGTCTAAAGTTATTATTTCTATTTAAACTACTAAATCTGTTAGTATTTGTGGAAATACCGCTCATGGGAGTTGGTTTTTCCGGTTTAAAATTAGGGTTAGGTGCGAATACATTTCTTTGGTTTCCTGATCTATTATCTAAGCTAGTATTGTTACTGTTTTGCTTATTTTGTGAGAACGTAAAATTTGGTGGAAAGCTGGGTTTAGGTTGTGTAAATGTTCGATAAGAGGGTTGATACGAGCATTGATAAGAAGGTTGAAAGGAAGGCCTATAATTTTGTTTATGTAAAATTTTGGGTTTTGAATTTTGAGTGCTCCGATTTCTGTTAAAAATAGCATTATTGTTTTCTCGTTCTTTAATAAAATTAATTGCCTCGGCCATTGATTGAGGTCTCATGTTTAAAATATTTGTTCGAAGGGGTTCGAACAAACCATTTAGAAAAATACTTAAAGTTATTTTATTATACTGTTCAATTTTGATAATTCTACTAGGAGCAGGTTCATGCAAATTACAGCGAGCGTTTAACGCCGCTAATTGTGCCAAACATTTTTCGTAAAATTGCTGTGCAGATTCGCCAGACTTTTGACGCATGTTTGTGAGGTCAATTATTAAATTTTCCTCATTACGTGCATCGGAAAAATTTCGAGTAAGGACGTCTTTTAGATCATCCCAAGTATTAACAGGTTGAGCTTCCACTACTAATTTTGCATTTCCAACTAATTTTCCTACTAAGCAGTGTAAAATCAAAACATTCTGATAACAGAGAGCTTGATTCGGGTCTCTGTTATAATAATGTGTTAGTATTAATTCACATGAGCTAATAAAGCGACTTAAGGTCTGTGTGTCACCGTTAAATTCAGGGACAGCTTTTAAGTGACTTGTTTCGAACTTTGGGATCTCAGCCATTTCTCGTTCGATATCTAAATTCTCGAATAAATTAACTAAAGCGTCAATTTTGACGTATTAAAATATTACAATAAAACAAACAAGAAAATAACACTTGTGTTTCGAAATAAATATCGCGTCTAGCGATTTTAAAAATCAAGAATATATAAAAAAAAATACTTGTTACGAGGATAAAAATACTAATTATCTTCAACTTACAGTATAAGCACTAGTAGGGTCATTGGCGATGTTTGTCCTCCGACGTTCTGCTAGGCTCGCGACTTCTTCGCAATGTTGGTGAAGAGCCCGTGATTCTATTCCGCCTCGTTCAGGTCCTGCTGCCTCCGCGATGGAAACAGGTGTTACTTCCACGAGTGATGTTCTCCAGGATCCCTGTCGTCTTGAGTGGTTGTAGGTCCTTGTTGATGAAGTGTTGAGACACAAGTTTTACAAATATGCCCTTTGTAAAACTTCAACAAAAATCCGAACGACTGCGCCAGTTATGTTTTTAAATAATTAAAAACTGTTTTTAAAAAATTTATTTTATTTTTAACACACAACAAGACAGTTTGAGAAGCGAAATAAGAATGACAAAATACAATTCAGAATTAAATCTCGAACAATAACAAAGTAGATAAAATACTGCAAGTGTGCATTTTCTTTTATAATAATCTGCAAGGTGGTCTACGTAACTCCTCCCTCATCAGAATGGAATTTGGGGGTTGAAGGCCTCCGAATTCTGGATGGTGTCCATTTGGATCGGTGGTGTGCAGGCTGTTGTCCTTTTCTTACAGTTTGGGTAGAATGTTCGCCAAATGTAAAGGATGACCGTACTGAAGACAATGACGTATGGGATTGGTGTCCACAGGGCATGATGACTAGTTGTTGGCTTCTGAAGTTGAGCTTCGTGGAAAGATGTTACTAATTGCTGAAACTCATCTAGGTTTATATTTTGTAATTGCAAAGGTTTTTCGTTCACAGGGTTGCTGGTAGGAACGTCGATATCAGAGTCGATAAATAATGGATGTTTATCGATAATATTTATTTCTTTGGAGGGCAATGTTTGATTATTTATTTTTACATTGCAGTCTCTGATTTTTATTAATACAGGGTGTTTAAATATTTTCCTTCGCAATCTTCAGAGATGTTTAAAACGTCTACTGGAATAATAAGCCAATAGTTTATATTGCCAATTTCTTGAATTTTTGTGGACTTTATCACAACAGGAACATAATCACAATGTGATAAATTTCTTAGTTCAATTAATTCAGATTCTCAGGCTTTAGAATCTATTATGTAGTCTTCTACAGTATAGTCACACAGGTAAGAGTCTTTAAATTTCACACATCTTAACTGATCGTCAAAGATATAAGTATTTTTATGATTTTAACGCAAATTTTGTACGAGGTATTAAAGTTTTAGACGTGTTATTAATTTGTTTGGGAATAGAGTATAAATGATAAATATCAAAAGTAACAGAATCAACTATAGGAATTTCAAGAATAAATATTAAAATTGATATTAATTCTAAAAGAATTATTAAACTATAAATTTAATAAAAAGTGTATTACAATTTAAAACATAAAATGTTACTGAAGTTAAGTAATTGATTTTTAAATATTAATTTAGTACAAAAGAAAAGTTAACATTTTATTAGAAGGAATAATTATAAATAGATTATTACGTTAAATTTAGTTTTTTTTATATTTATTTTTTAAAAGCTAATTTCGCAATTTTATCCTGTAACAAATTTGTTACAATGTCACATTAAT
>JBBPJN010000425.1:0-14698 GCA_038088755.1 Boletus aff. separans
CCGCAGAGCAGAATTACCCTATTTATGATAAAGAACTCCTTGCAGTGATTCATGCTCTTGAAGAGTGGTGACATTATTTTATTGGTCGGAAAAGATTTGAGATCTGGACCGACCATAAGAATTTAGAATATTGGAAAAAACCTCAGAATCTGTCGTCACACCAAGCTAGGTGGCATGTGGTTCTTGAGGAATTTAATTATTCCATGGTTTACAAACCCGGTTTGTCGAACGGCCAGGCTGATGCTCTTTCCAGGAGACCTGATCATGGTGACACAGTCCCAGATCACAATATTAACATTACTGTATTACCAGAATCAGTTTTCATTAATGAACTTTCCATTTCATCTTCCTTTTATGAAAAAATACAAAAAGAGTCACAAAAAATAAAAGAAAAAATACTGGAGTTTGAATACGACTCCCAAGAAAAAATATTTATTAACAAAAACAAAAAAGTATACATACCTAACGAATTACGATATGAACTTCTTTCTATTTGTCATGATTCCCCGATTGGTGGGCATTCCGGCCACCATCGTACGATAGCTCTACTCACGAAATACTTTACATGACCCGGTGTCA
This sequence comes from Boletus aff. separans, assembly GCA_038088755.1. Taxonomy (NCBI): domain Eukaryota; kingdom Fungi; phylum Basidiomycota; class Agaricomycetes; order Boletales; family Boletaceae; genus Boletus; species Boletus aff. separans. The sequence continues at coordinate 580 of JBBPJN010000425.1, forward strand.
CTAAAGACGTCAAAAATTACATAGACCACTGCCAGGTGTGCGCCCTCACGAAGGGTAAGCAAAAGGCACCCGCTGGCAAGCTAATCCCACTTCCCGTGCCAAAATGGCCCTGGGAAGATTTATCTATTGATTTTATTACTGGACTTCCCCCTTCAAATTCTTTTGATTCCATTTGTGTTATAATGGATCGCTTCTCCAAAGAAGCAGTTTTCATTCCTTGTTACAAAACCTGTTCATCCAGGAACTTAGCTAAAATATTTCGAGATTACATATGGTGCATCCATGGACTCCCTTCCTCCCTTGTGTTATGGACACACCACTAAAGCACCATATGTACACTCCTTTACACTACTTGTACACTCATTTCAAACTTCAACTTCATCTTTTAATGGTCACGTGACCAGTGCACATGATCGCAGGAACCAACATGTGATGGGGCTAGGCCCCGGACACAGGCCCGCATTATCTCCCTTATCTATCTCCCATGGTAATCTCCGTGTCTTCTATTTCTCCCACAGTCATTTCCGTTGACAGTTGATCCCCATGTACTTCTGTTCTTTAATCTCCGCTACCATATAACCCTATTTAGCATAATACGTTCACACCTTATCTTAGTGTACCTTGGTCTGTGCGCAGGCCCTTACAATATAAAAGGCTGGTGTATTCGGCTGAAGTCCTCAGTTGAATCCACTTGCTACTTACGCTCATACGAGGGGTAGTTAAGGACCAGACTCATCACCTTCATTCTCGGTAGACTGGTTCAATCCAGCCCGTGGCGAGTGACTAGTGCTTTGTGAGCACGTTAAAGCAAAGGTTAGAGTACAAGTGCGAAGCTTTGGTGTCTGGTGTATAGCCAGCCCATAACACACCCCCTATCATCCACAAACCAATAGACAAACAGAGCGGATGAACCAGGAACTTGAAAAGTACTTACATACTTACGTGATGAAGAAGCAAGATTCCTGGGTGGAGTGGATTAAGATAGCACAATTCCATCACAACAATTCACTCTCCTCGGCTACCGGCACCACTCCTTTCACCGTAACCCACAATTACATACCATGCCTTGGCTTCAAAGGAAATGCCAAGACTTTGGCCAGAGAATTTGGAAGGGACTGTGCTAAGGCTCATAAGGACATAGAGCAAGCTCTTACTGTAACTAAAGAAAAGATGAAGGAGAGTGCTGACAAAAGAAGGTCGGATGCTCCGGATTATGCCATTGGAGACAAAGTTTGGTTATCAACCGAACATCTCAAACTCCCATACACCACGAAAAAGTTAACCCAAAAATGGATTGGACCATACGATATTATTAAGGTCCTTTCCAATGCAGTGAAACTTCGATTACCAAAGACCGTCAACATTCATCCCACGGTCAACATGTCCAGGGTCAAACCCTATTGGGAACCATTGCCCCAGCAACCGGTTCTTCGCCCTGACGCGATTATGGTTAACGAAGAAGGATACGAGGAGTACGAGGTAGATTACGTGGTAACCTCTCACATGAAAAATCGGCGCTTGGAGTATCTCGTATACTGGAAAGGGTGGGACGAGACAGATAGAACCTGGGAACCATTGGAAAACCTAACCAATGCCCAAGACGCCATTACAAAATTTCATGCTGAAAACCCCTCGGCCCCTCGAAAATTAAGGGGCATCTCCATGGACAATTTTAATTCTTTATTTATGGCACATGGTGATGACATTCAACCCCGGTTCAAAGCAACTTGTCTGGAATACGAGTCCTAGGGAGGGGGTAGTGTCACGGACTCCACTAAAGCATACTCTTTTTCACTTTCACTACACTCATTTTCGACTTTACTTTAACTTCTACTTTTTGAACATCACGTGACTTGCACGTGACTGTGGGAACAACACGTGACACAGTCTAGACCTTAGCACGTGCCCACCTTATTTCCCTTATTTATTCTCACGTTAATTTCCGTCTACTTCTATTCCCACACTCATTTCCGTTCCTTCTCTTCTCTTCCTTTTGATCGCCGTTTACTCTACTCTCACGCTGTCACCCTAATATGTACTTTAGTTCCCTTCTTATCTTACTGTACCTTGGTCTGTGTGCAGACTCCCATAATATATAAGGCTGGTGTAATCGGCTGAACTCCTCAGTCGATTCCACTTGCCACTTACGCTCTCTTGAGGGGTGGTTAAGGATAAGGCTCAACTACTTCAGTACTTGGAAGACCGGTTCAGTCCGGCCCATGGCTGGTAGGATTGTGTGTCGTGCACATGTTAAAGTAAAGGTTAGAGGACAAGTGCGAAGCCACGGAATCTGGTGTATAGCCAGCCCATAACATTCATGGCCTACCTACCTCGATAGTCTCAGACTGTGGACCTCAATTCACATTAGACTTTACCACAGAGCTGTGCTCTCTCCTGGGTATCACCCAGAAAATCTCCACTGCATATCACCCACAAACGGATGATCAAACTGAGTGGGTAAACCAAGAACTCAAGAAGTACTTACGAACCTACATAATGAAGAAACAAGAGTCTTGGGCTGAGTGGATTAAGCTAGTGCAATTCCATCATAATTCCTCCCTCTCCTCCGCAACCGGCACCACTCCTTTTGCTATCATGCACAATTACGTACCTCGGTTAGGTTTCGAGGGAAATGCCAAGACACTGGCAGGAGAATTTGGGGCAGATTACGCTAAAGCCCATATGGAGATAGAGCAGGCTCTCATGAAAATGAGAGAAAAAATGAAGGAGAGTGCCAACAAAAGAAGGTCAGACGCTTTGGAGTATTCCGTCAGAGATAAAGTTTGGTTGTCTACCAAACATCTCAAACTCCCATACATGGCGAAAAAGCTTATGCAAAAGTGGATTGGACCCTACGCCATTACTAAGGTCCTCCCTAATGCTGTCACCCTTCACCTATCTAAAACGGTTAACATTCATCCCACTGTTAACATATCCTGGGTAAAGCCATACAAAGAACCATTATGAAACCAACTGGTTCTACGCCCAAATGCCATTCTGGTAAATGAAGAAGGTTACGAGGAGTATGAGGTAGACTACATCATTACCTCCCGAATGAAAGGATGACAGTTGGAGTACCTAGTACACTGGAAAGGTTGGGACAAGACCAACCATATTTGGGAACCCGTGGTGCACTTAACCAATGTGCAGGATGCAATCACCACCTTTCATTCCTCCAATTCCTCAGCCCCACATAAATTAAGGGGCATCTCCATGGAACTTTTTAATTCTCTCTTTTCGGATTGAGGTGATGACATTATCCCACGCTTCAAAGTGACTTGTCTGAAATATGAGTCCTAGAAGGTGGGGTAGTGTTACGGACATCACTAAAGCCGTACTTAATCTCACTATACTTACATTCATTCCAAACTTCAACTCTCACTTTCGGTCATCACGTGACCCTACACGTGATCATGGGAACAACACATGACATGGTCTAGACCATAGCACATGCCCACCTTATTTCCTCTTATCTATTCTCACGTTAATCTCTATCTTCTTCTTTCTCTCACAATCATTACCGCACCTTCGCTTCTCTTCTTTATGATCACCATGTACTTCTATAATAATCTCCATTATCATATTACTCTATATAGTTATATACTTTCACACCTTACCTTATGGTACCTTGGTCTGTGTGCAAGCTCTTATAATATATAAGGCGGGTGGTTCAAGCTGAGTCCCTCAGTCGATTCCACTTGTCACTTATACTCTGTTGAGGGGTGATTAAGGATAAGGCTCACCCCTTCTTTCATTAGATTCAGCTAGTGTCTAGTGTAGCCCTGCAAGGGTGTTTACCAAGTGAGATAGTCTGGGCCAAGTAGCTGGGTGGGACACCCTCTGCTTGAGTTCCTAACAAAAGGGGTAGTGCCGATAGTGGAGGAAAGGGAATTATTGTGGTGGAATTGGACTATCTTTAGCCATTCTGCCCAAGAATCCTGCTTCTTTATAATGTATGTTCGCAGGTATTTTTCTAGTTCTTGGTTAATCCACTCAGTTTGACCGTCCGTCTGCAGATAATAGACTGTTGATATTTTCTGCATGATGCCCAAAAGGGAGCATAGCTTGGCGGTAAAGTCCAATGCAAACTGGGGTCCTCTATCAGAAACTAGCATAGAGGGGAGTCTGTAAATGCACCATACATAATCTCTAAATATTTTAGCTAAGTCCTTTGAGGAACATGTTTTCATACAAGGAATAAAAATAGCTTCTTTTGAGAAGTGATCAACTATGACACAAATAGAATCGAAAGAATTAGAAACCAGGAGTCTGGTTATGAAGTCTATAGATAGGTCTTTCCAGGGCTGCTTGGGCATAGGAAGTGGAAGGAGTTTTCCTGCTGGTGCTTTTTGCTTATCCTTCGTGAGAGCACACACTTGGCAGTGATCTATATAATTTTTTACATCTTTAGTGACACCAGGCCACGTAAAGTATTTTGTAAATAATGCAATCATACAATGATGTCTGGAGTGTCCACCGATTGGGGAGTCATGACAAATAGAAAGTAACTTATATCATAAGTCATCAGGTACATATACTTTTTTATTTTTATTTATAAATATTTTTTCGTTGGAGTCATAGACGAACTCCGGTATTTCTTTTTTAATTCTTTTTGTATTTTTTTGTAAAAGGAAGAAGAAATAGAAAGTCCATTTATAAATACTAATTTGGGAAGAACGGTGATATTAACGTTATGATCCAGGACTGCGTAGGTCTGTATGAGAGAGCATCAGCACGGCTGTTAGAGAAGCTGGGTTTATACCCCATAGAATAATTAAATTCCTCTAAAACCATGTGCCACCTTGCTTGGTGCGACGACAGGTTTTGAGGCTTTTTCCTGTTATGGACACCACTAAAGCTGTACATTAATCTCACTATACTTACATTCATTTCGGACTTCTTCTCTTACTTTCAGTCATCACGTGACCTTATACATGATCGTGGGAACCAACACATGACATGGTCTAGGCCCTAACATGTGCCACCTGATTTCCCTCTTATCTATTCTCATGGTAATCTCCATGCCCTTCTTTTCCCACATTAATCACCGTCACTTCTATCTCCGCTCCTTCTCTTCTTTATGATCCCCACTGTCTTCTTATTTAATTACCGCTATCATATACCCACATAAAGTTACATTAGTTCACACCTTATCTACTCTGTACCTTAGACTCATTTCATTATAAAAAGAATAGTGGAACGAGCTGGATCCCCAGTCAATTCCACTTGTCACTTACACTCTATTGATGTTACGGACACCACTAAAGCCTAAACTTTCTTTACCACACCGTCATCTTCATACTTAGACAAACCTTTACTTTCGGTCATCACGTGACCCAACACGTGATCATGGGAATGACACGTGACCTAGGTCTAGACCCTAACATGTGCCCACTTAATCTCCACTTATCTATTCCCACAGTAATCTCTGTGTGCTTCTTATTCTCACGTTCATTTCCATTTACTTCTCTTCTTTTCTTTATGATTCCTGTCTACCTTATCTCACGCTGTCATACCTAATTAGTATTCTCTTTCCCTCCTTATCTATTATGTACCTTGGTCCATGCACGGTCCTTGCAATATAAAAGGCTGGTGGTTTGGGCTGAGATCCCTCAGTCTAGTCCACTTGCTACTTATGCTCCATTGAGGGGTAGTTAAGGATTAGTACTCAACACTTCAGTACTCGGAAGACCGGTTCAGTCCAGCCCGTGGCTGGTGTCTAGAGGGTCATGCCCTCGTTAAAGCAAAGGTCAACGCTAAGTGAGAAACCTTGGTCCCTGGTGTATAGCCATACCATAATAGTTGGTGTGAAGTCCGAAGTAAATGTAGGTAAAGTAAGTAATAATATACAGAGCTTTTAGTGGTGTCCATAACAGAGGTCTAAGCTAAGGATATATTGCAGTATACAATGGGTTTATAAAGCTAGGGAATAGCTTTAGGGCAAGTATAGGAACTCATAGTTAAGGGTAGGCATAGAATGTTATGGAACATGATGGAAGGAATTGCTGATGAAGCAAGTGAGATAAGAGATAAGGTCATATGATCAGAGTGAGTCAGCAAAAAAGAAAAGAAAAGATAGTCCATAGCGAGAATCAAATGCAAGGTGTATAGTACAAACGAGGAAAAAGAGCAAGTTGTAACAGAATGGAGTGGTGATTCTTGCAGAGGTTGAAGGAAGGATGAATGCTGAGCAGTATGTCTCCATTTTGGAGGATAATCTGCTTCCTTCCATGGAAAATTCTGGAATTCCTAAGGAGAGCATTATCTTTCAACAAGATAATAATCCCAAGCACACCTCTAAAAGAGCCAAGAAGTGGCTGGAATCTCAAGGAATCAAGCTTCTTAACTGGCCAGCACAATCTCCAGACCTTAATCCCATTGAACATCTCTGGCAAATCCTCAAAAAAAAGCTCAATAGCTATACAACACCACCAAAAGGAGTATGGGAGCTTTGGGAGAGAATTAAAACAGAATGGGGAAGGATAAAGGTTGAGGAGTGTCAAGGATTGATAGAGAGTATGCCTAGAAGACTAGAGGCAGTAATAAAAGCAAAGGGGGGGACATACAAAGTACTAAATTGTAAAATAGGAATGTTGCTCAAAAAAGTGTCCCAATGACATATCATTTTAATATGGCTATATCTCAGTTCCATGACAACCAAATCACATGACTAAGGGCTCATCTTCAGGGCAAGGATTAGGGCTATCAATGATCCAGCAAGGATTAGAGCTAACACCTTTTGGTTCTCCTGCAAATGTCAAGTTTTTGCAAAATAGCCAAATATTGGAACACTTTTTTGAACCACTGTATGTTATAAGTGGATGAGATTTGCTGACCTTGTGGAGATTCCTAATGATAAAAGACTTAATCTTAACAAAAGGTGGCTCACAAAGTTCAAGTTGCAAAATGGCCAAAAAAATATGGTAAAGCTGCCTTTGTAACAACTAAGGTCATGAAATAAAAGTAATGTTGTATTTAGGAGCTTATCAAGCAACATGCATGTCAGCCACATGAGATTTTCAATGCTAATAAAATCTCTTTGTTTTATATATATGTTTTCTTGTAAATTTTTAGATAATTTAATCTAATGATGAAAAACAGTATACTTTTAGATCATGAATTATCCAATAAGATAAATTCTGGCATCAAAGGGAAAAAACTCTATTTCACATGCCTTTTCATTATTAATATGAATAATTTCAAAAAGCTATTCCCACTTGTTATTGGAAAGGTTCATAAACCTCATACATTCAGAAGCAATATAGGTATAGAGCTTGGTTTCAACTATCAAAACAATGTGAAGATATAATGATGGGTACTATCTACCAAGAGTGGCTTCTTGACTGGAACAAGGTGCTTAAAAAACAAGAATTGCCAAGTTTTATTTTTTCAAGACAATTTTTTAGGCCATATTATCTCCAAGTTATTAACACACATTCATGTTGTTAATATTGAACTGAATCTTTTACTGTGCATATTTAATCAAATAATCAAGGAATTATTTGCTACTTCAAGACCTATTATTATGCACTATTTATTTGCTATGCGATCAATCACTAATCTATAAGATGAATTAACTCCAAGCTATGTAGCTTGCTGATAATGCATGGAATGCTATTAAAACAACAACAATCCGGAACTACTAGCAGAAGGCCAATATTATGTCTGACATTAATTTAGTATTCTTATTTGTTGTTAAGTCTTGGTCCTCAGGACTCAAGTCTGGCAGAGATTCTAGGGGGAATGATGAAGGTTCAATGGAGGTGATGGAGGATGGAGGTAAAGAAATGGAGGAGTAAGGATGTTGGTGCAGGACTTATGTGTTGTGCTCTTGTCAAGTCCTGTGTCTTTGTATTTAGAAGGTGAGGAAGGTTTGAAGGAGAGTCTAGGGACTCAAGTTAGAAGGAGACTTATTTGATATTTAAACTGAAGTACAGCAGAGGAGTTACAAGGGTTTATATACTAAGTCCAGTTGAACTTTGGACCGGGAACTGAATAGAATATACTAGAACAAAAGGAGATAATAAAAGGGGTCTGCCCAGAGGTGCAACTCCATAGCTTCTGAAATCGAATTCATCTGAGAATATCCAGAATTGACCAGAGTTGGACTTAGAGAATTCTGGGATGTGACATTTGTATCTTATTCCTTGTTTATAATCTTAAATCAGACACTAGTGATCCCATCACATATACTGTATAGAAGAACTTGTAAACAATATCTTGAATGACTTGAAGGCCACTGGAATCCTTTAGCATGCAAATCAGATGAATTCATTAAAACTTATAAAAAAGACATGTACTATTTCAAAGATAAGTGATGAGGATATTGTTAAGGTAGTATTGAATGCAAAAAGGGCATGAAAAGCAAACAAGGGTAGAAGTGACAAGATTGGTGATAGCATGGATGAAAACTCAGATTGCCCTATTACATAATGGCTAACATATAATGAGGTGCTTTGAATGGTATTGAAATTGAAAGATTATATAATAGAATCAAATAATCTATTAATATAAAAGATGAAAGTGATATCAGGTTTGTTTAGGTATAGGATATGAGTTTAGAATATATAGAAGTTGAAGGAGAGTAAAATAACTAACTATTTCACTTGTAATAAGCTTATATTAGTATCTCCATAGTCAATTATTCAAGTTATTGGCTGCTAATGACCAACTCCTATAAAATTCATACCTCCAGGTCTATTCTAAGGGGGTATAAATTATAAAAGAGTCAATTATAGATTAAGTGGATATAAAGGGCTATTCTGGTGCTAAAATTAAATCTTAGCCACCTTACTGCTTTTTTTTTTAACATTAATGCAACAGAACATATGAAATACAAAATTAAGGACTAGCATATCATAATCATGATTGACTTAAGCCTTATGCCCTACTACAAGTAGTCAAGTGGCTAATATAAGCTTTTACCTTCACTTCATATACAAAAATAGCATATAGGCATGATATGACATATAGTTATCACTGCCAATATTAAATAGCTCTACAATTATAATAAAAAAGTGATTTATTATATGTCAGTAGGTTTCTCACTATATTTTTTTTTACCATACTGAAGTATGCTAAATAGTCAAGTGAGCATTTTTATTTATCACCATGCAGAGGCCAATGATATTCTGAACAACCATCCACAAATTATGGGCCAGTACAGCCTAGTATTTTTGAAAGTAATCCAATATAAACTATTTCTACAAGTAAATATGAATGTACTTATATATCTATGCACTTCAGATTATGTTTGCTCCAACTCTTGCTTTCATAGCAATATTTTGATTTTCAGCAAAGCTATATACAAATACATGAGTTCAATAAAGGTTGCTATTAGAAATTCTACCTATATTATTGTGAGCATAAGAAAATTTATGGTTGAAGTCTTTTAGAATCATATACAAATATATCTTTAATGTACTATTGAATATGATTTTTATCTCTAGGAAGTTATCTCCTCCTTTCTGACCATTTCTGTCAATGAAAGTGAAGCAAACTTCTCAGGTATTTATATGATGGTTTCAACAGACAAGCTTGTTAGGAACTTCAAGTAAAGAAGCTATACACTTCTATACCCAGGTCCAAGCTTTGCACTTGTTTCTAATGCCTTGCAGGCATACACTATCGCACTGGCCAGGATTCAATGGAGAATAGGGCATTTGAGTCTTATCCTTAATCACCCTCCAATAGGATGTAAGTGACAAGTGGAATCGACTGAGGATGTCAGCCGATTACACCAGTCTTTTATATTACAATTGTCTGTGCACAGACCAAGGTACAGTAAAGATAAGGAGGGAATAAGTGTACATATTAGGGTGACAGTGTGGGAATAAAGTAAATGGCGATCAAAAGGAAGAGAAGAGAAGGGACGGAAATGAGTGTGGGAATAAGAAGTACACAGAGATTACCATGGAAATAGATAAGGAAGATAATGTGGGCCCATGTCCAGGGTCTAGCCCTATCATGTGTTGTTCCCATGGTCACGTGCAAGTCATATGATGATTGAAAGTAGAAGTTGAAGTAAAGTTTGAAATGAGTGTAGTGTAAAAGAGAGTACACTTTAGTGGTGTCTGTAACACTACCCCCCTTTTAGGACTCGTATTCCAGACAAGTTGCCTTAAAGCGTGGGATGATGTCCTCACTGCAGTCCAAAAATAGAGATTGAAATAATTCCATGGAGATATCTCTTAATTTGCGTGAGATGGATGGATTAGAGGCATGAAAGGAGGAAATGGCATCCTGGGCGTTGATTAAGTGGTCCGCGGGTTCCCAAGTGTGGTCCATTTCATCCCATCCTTTCCAGTGGACAAGATACTCTAGCCGTTTTCCTTTCATGTGCGAAGTGACTATGTAATCCACTTCGTACTCCTCATACCCTTCTTCATCTACCAAAATAGCATCCAGGCATAGAACCAGTTGATTATGTAATGGTTCTTTGTAAGGTTTAACCCGGGACACATTAACTGTCGGGTGGATATTGACGGTTTTAGGTAAACGAAGAGTCATGGCATTAGTGTTACGACAGGCCTGGGTAAGGTTAGTCGTAGACTTGGAGAAGGCTTATGAAGGGTTCAAGGTTTCGGAGTAAGCGTGTCCTCTAAGGCGACACGAAGTCCTATAGAGCGAAGTTGTTGGGATGTGTCCAATGACGAAGGGTTCAAAGGTTCGACTAAGTTGATCGTAAGTCAACGAAGTGGAGGTTCAAGGTTCAGAGGTTCAGAGAGTCGATCGAATGTCGACGAGTGAGCTGAGCTTTGGAAAGCGTGGATAGAGGATGTATTCCAAGTAAGTCTAAGCTAAGGATATATCGAGGGATTCGGCGGGTTTAAGTACGAAGAGAAGTATTTAGGGTAGGTCCTATTGAGGGTAGGCATAGAACATTGAAGAATGAGATGGAAGGAATTGCTGATGAAGCAAGTGAGATAAGCAAAGGGAAACGTGTGTGAGGAATGAGTCAGCAAAGGCAAAAAGAAAAAGTAGTCCGTAGCGAGGCTTGAACGTGAGACGAAGTGTCGAAACGAAGTCGAAACGAAGACGAAAAGGTAAGTTGTAACACCTTCATTTTTGGACTTAGACAAACTTTCACTTTTGGTCGTCACGTGACCCAACATGTGATCATGGGAACAACACGTGACCTAGGTCTAGACCCTAACACATGCCCACCTTATCTATTCCCATGGTAATCTCCATGTCTTCTATTTCCCACACTCATTTCCACCTTCTTCTCTTCTATTCTATTTGATCGCCATCTTATCTTATCCCACGCTGTCATACTTAATATGTACTTTTCCTCACACCTTATCTTTATGTACCCTGGCCCGTGCGCAGGCCTTGCTAATATATAAGACTGGTGGTTTGGGTTGAGATCCCTCAGTCTAGTCCACTTGTCACTTACGCTCATATGAGGGGTGATTAGGGATTTGGCTCATCTGTTCACTGCTCGGCAGACTGGTTCAATCCAGCCCGTGGGTGCAAACTAGTGCTTCGTGAGCACGTAAAAGCAAAGGTTAAGTACAAGTGCAAAGCCTTGGTGTCTGGTATATAGCCAGCCCATAACAGTGAGAAGAAAAAGTACATGGTGATTACCTTGGGAATAGATAAGGGAAATAATGCGGGCCCATATCTAGGATCTAGCCCTATCATGTGTTGTTCCTGCAGTCATATGCTAGTCACGTGATGTTCAAAAGTTGAAGTTGAAGTCCAAAAAGAATATAAGGTAATGAAAGTGTTGAAAGTGTATGCTTTAGTGGTGTGTCCGTAACAGTGATCAATCTAGGGCACACTTGATTGGGACGGTCTTGGGTATAACCTTAACAATTTTACCATCACAATAAAGTCCATTTCACATGCAAACTAGCCCAAATATGTTGGTAGAGAGCCTTAGTATGTCAGTTCATTCACCTTTGCTTACTTTTAAATCTAATACAATCTGTAATGCCCTTTTTCTCATTCACAACAGCCTTCAACTTCATTCATGGCCACCCTCTTGAATAATCTTACTATTGCAATAGAATCTCATCCATACCTAAATACTCTATCTTGTGTGAACAGGCTATTTACTATGCCAAGAGCCTCTGCAAGGACATTCCACTTGCAGTTGATATTATCTGTGATATTCTTCAAAACTCCAAGCTTGAAAATGCTGGGTTTGAACAAGAATGAGATGTCATCCTTTATAAGCAAAAAGCTTGTATAACTTAGCAAAAAACATTTAACCCTCCCTATCACATCCAGCCCTATACCCCTTAGCTGTCTTGTCCACCCTCACATGGACTTTATTGACTTCAAAGTTAAAAATTAGAAACCATGATGACAAACTCCCATATGCTTATGTTGCCATTGCTGTCAAATGCATGGGTTGGAGCTTCCCTGACTAACCCAATGTTGGTGATACAAGCTGTTATGGGCAACTGGAACTGTTCCTTGGATATGTCCCCATTGTCATCTTTCAGGCTCTCTCACATCATTTCTTCAAGCAACCTTGCCAACAACTCCATGTCTTTCTCCACTTCATACTCTGACAGCAATGCATCCAATATGTCATCAACATTGATCTCAACAACTTTCCAACAGTACCTCTGCCATATATACAATGAGCTGTCTGCATGTGTACAAGGCTCTGACACATCAACAGACCCAGTGGATGTGTTTCACTGAGCATGTGATGATGTAGACTTTCAAGGGTAGGTGTAACCTAAGCTTGCAAGTAGATTTATCAATGTAGTACTAACACTGGTTCATGGAAACTAGCATTTTCTGTACTTGAAATAGCCCTTGTGCCTCTTGGTTGTCACAAGCACTCAAAGTAACCTTTATTTGTAACTAGGTGTGGTCTTTGTCTCAAAAAGGGCTAAAAAGTGGCTGAGCAGTACATAAGTAAGGCACAAGGATTAGGTTACATTGCTGATGTATGTGACTCATTAGCAAAATACAAAAATACTGTAAAACACTGTACAGTGCTATAGTATACAGTGATACAGTGACACAGTAGGGTCCCCCATTTTACAGTAACAATAAAATGTGTTTAAAAGTCAATTTTATTGCTATACAAACAATATAATTTATGCCTGTGGTTGCTGTAGTTGACTGTACTCACTATACCACTATACCAAAAACAGTGGTTTGCTGATGTTATTGCCACTTACAGCATGGATAAGTAGACATCAAGTAGAACATGTTACAAGTAAATCACCACTTGTATCAGTAGATTCCACTCCTGGAAACACTTGCTCACTGCTTAGTATCAACTTACAGCCCACATTTGCAAATCCATTAGATACTGTGTGAGACTGTACAATATTGTTATGGACACCACTAAAGCCATATTTAATCTCATTATACTTACATTCATTTCGGACTTCGACTCTTACTTTTGGTCATCACGTGACCCTACACATGATCATGGGAACCACACATGACATGGTCTAGACCATCAACACATGCCTGTCTTATTTTCCTTATCTATTTCTCATGTTCATCTCTGCTTACTTCTATTCCCACAAGTAATTACCGCTCCTTCTATCTCCACTCGCTTCTTTTTTTTTTTGATCACCATGTACTTCTATTTAATCTCTGTTGTCATATAACCATATTTAGTTACATTAGTTCACACCTTATCTACTTTGTACCTTAGACTTGTTTCATTATAAAAAGGACAGTGGAACGAGCTGGATCCCCAGTTGATTCCACTTGTCACTTATGCTCTATTGAGGGGTGATTAAGGATAAGACTCGCCTCTCTCTTTATTGAGTCCAGCCAGTGACTGGTGTACTAGCTGCAAGTTAGTTTACCAAGTGGGATAATCTAGGCCAAGTAACTGGGTGGGACGCTCTTTGCTTGAGTCCTTAACACTTGGAATTGACTATCGTACACTGCCCGGACCGTAGGGCTTAGCAGTTCCTCAAGCTTAGTGTTACGGGCTGGCTATACACCAGACACCATGGTTTCGCACTAGGTTTCAGACCTTTGCTTTAATGTGTGCACGACACACCAGACCACCAGCCACGGGCCGGACTGAATCAGTCTTCTGAGTACTGAAGTAGTATGAGCCTTATCCTTAACCACCCCTCAATAGAGCGTAAGTGGCAAGTGGAATCGACTGAGGAGTTCAGCCGAT
>JBBPJN010000426.1:0-14693 GCA_038088755.1 Boletus aff. separans
CTGTAACAATGCATACGCGCTGCCGAGTCCGCGATGTCAGACCAAAAACCCCGACGAGACGACGGGCAAGATGCGCACCTGTTGTTACCCATCAACACCGCGACACGATCTCCCTTTTGGACGCCCAACGACACGAGCCCCCGCGCGAGCGCGTGGACGTGTCTGTCGAACTCGTCAAAGTCCCAGGCGAGGTGCGTGCGGACGCCCATGTTGGGCAAGGGTGGGCCGCCGTGTGCCCTCGGCTTCTCCTGCCTGCAGACTAGAGCGGGTCTCTCAGCGTGCTTCCCAAGGATCTCGTCTCGAAAGTAAACCGAGAGCGTTCGGTGTTCGAGTGGAACGTCCCTTGGCCCATCGACGGACGACAAGGTAAGTGAACGATGTGTCAGAGGTGGTCTGCGAACGAAACCAGCAGCGCAAGTGCTGATCAAAGTGGCCCGACCGCCGAGTCGTGGGGTCATGGCAAATGGCCAGAAGGTGAGCTATTCATAACTCGGCACTACATAGCAAGCAAACAGTACTGTGAAATGCGCACCGCAGTCGGCCGAGAACATTGATACCACAAGACTGAAAGCAGCAATATTATTGCAATTTGTACTTGTACAATTGTCAATGGACAAAATCTATCCTATTCCACGTTTTCTTAGTGGAGGTACCTCGCGAAGCGCACTTCCCCTGAACCGCGCTCGCACCCAACCAGTAACTGCCTAAATGTTCTCGTGCGCACGAAAAAAAGTGGTAGATAAGGTAACAGATGCGCAATAGATATAATAACTCGTCGAGCATGGTTCCAATTGATTCGCCACTATTGCTTGGATTCTGAGTATGGTGGTAAAGATGATGTAGACGAGGAATGCGAAAGTACTTGGTTTGGGAGGGCAGGGGGTTTGCTTGGAGGTTGTGACCATGGCATCGGGCAGGACGCAATGCTGGGTGTGACAGGGCGTGATGAGTTGGGCGTGTTTGCCTGGGAGCGGTTGTGTACGAGATGTGCGCGGACCAGATGACCCGCTGCAAGAGCACTAAGGAGGGATAACTCCCCAGCCATGACCGACGCAGCGATAATACGAGCTAGGCGTCGTGCATTCATGCCAGGCGTCATTGGGTTAGCACCTTTGATACCGAGCATTTCCAGCACTGCACCTTGGGGAGCAAGGACAGTACCACCTCCCACGGTGCCAACTTCAATGCAAGGCATGGAAACGGTCACCAAAAGGTCCTCCCCGTCATTAATTCTGTTTAAACGTGAGCATTGCACTACATGTCCGTATAACGGCTACGTACGGTTCCATAAGCGTCATGCAATTTGAACTCTCGACGTTTTGCGCAGGATCCTGACCAGTTGCGAGGAAGATCGCGGTGAGGATGTTCGCTGCATGGGCATTGAAACCACCGACCGAACCAGCCATGGCACTACCGACGAGATTCTTCTTGATGTTCAGGTTGCACAACGCTTCCACCGACGTCTTCAGAACAGTTTTGACGACCTTTCCGGGAACAATAGCCTCGGCGACCACGCTCTTTCCACGACCTTCAATCCAGTTGATGGCGGCGGGCTTCTTATCTGTGCAATAGTTGCCGGAGAGAGCAAGGGTAACCATCTCGGGGAAGTACTGCTGTATCACCTCCAGTGCCTTCTCCGTGCCCTTCGAGATCATGTTCATACCCATGGCATCACCGGTCGTGGTGGCAAAGCGGATAAAGAGCGTCCGACCAGCGACGGCTGTCTTGAGTCTCTGCAGCTTAGCAAATCGTGAAGTCGACTCGAAAGCTTCCCTGATGATTTCGTATCCTTCGTCAGAGTCGACCCATGCTTTGGCCGCGGCAGCCATCACGACTGATGGGAAGTCGATAGCAGGACCACGCGTCATCGCATCATGTGTAAGAACCGTCGTGACGCCTCCGCCCGAGTTGAGTGCCTTGCAGCCACGTGACGTGGATGCGACGAGAGTGCCTTCCGCGGTAGCCATTGGAATGTGTACCTGTTCCCCATCGATCGTAAGGGGCCCAGCAATGCCAAGTGGAATGGGTATATATCCAACAACGTTCTCGCAACATGCACCGAATACACGAGAATAGTCGTAGTTTGCCATAGGGATGTCAGAATGCTCCAAAGTCTTCGTTGGAGTTGCCCGAGCTAATGAAATCAATAGATGAAGAAACACACATGCAGATCACTCACAAATTAAGGCTCTCCGAATCGACACAGCTCGCTCCAGATCACCAAGAACCTTCTCCAAAGCATAAGCAGCAATCTTTCCGTTCTGTGCGAGGAGGATAATTTCTTCATCATTCAAGGTCGACAACGATGCTTGCACCGGACGGGGTCCATTTTCGAAAATCTCAATGCACTCTTCTAGTGAACGCACAGGAAGGTTGACACGCGGCTCCTTGGTGACAATTGCAGTAGGTTGGGCTCGGAGCTTCATATCCAGGAGGAAAGCAGGGACACCACTGGTTTCCTTGCTAGCAGGGATAGGCATGGGTGCGATGAGAAGTTTCGATCCCAGAGATGGTGCTGGAACAGATTCAGATGTGTTGGTAGCTCCGGGGTCGCCCGGTTTGGGCTTAGGCGAGCCGACTACGAACGAAGGCTTGCGACGTATACCGGTAGTCTTCACTTGTGGTGTCTCTATCTCTTCATCCACATCTCTATCCCTCTTGGCAGCCCCGACAGACCTGAACCTGACACTCGGTGGTTGTAGCCCTCTGATAGCACCCTCCGCAATCCCTTTGAGAAGATAACCGTTCAAAACGACACTAGCGGCGAGTACGCATACGATCCATTTCGAGATGACAGGGTCGCCTACAAGATTGGTCCAGCCAGACATAAAATTGTCGATGATCTCGCTGGATCTAAAGAGTGCGCGGGGACGTGCCGGACCAGGAGGGATGACGCTGATGTGTAGAGGTGGGGCGACTTTGACAAGCACGTCCACCGAGGAAGTTGTGAAGTTGTCTGAATTATGGGATGCCGCTATGGTATTGAGCACGGCAGCAATAGCAGGAGATGTTATATCAACTTTGCGGGGTTCGAGCTGGTAATCACCCAAGGTACGAACGGGACTTCTCGATTCGAAGGTAGTAATCGTAGCTGGCGCCAAGGTGGTCGTGAAATTAAGGATATGCAACGTGAGGAAGGAAACGAGCTGAGACAAGCTGTGAGAGGCTGTACAGACGAGCTAGCCGAGGCGATGGACATACCAAAAGTAGTTTGAGACGACCAACCGGATCTTGTTCCTTCACATCAGTCTGGGGGCTGTTCTTGTCCCTCAGCATCGAACCTTTGGTACCAAGAAAGGTGTCCGAGAACTTGTGGCGAAGACTATGTCCTTCCACAGGCTGAGATGGTCGTGCGAGTGCGCTAACGGTGCCTTCGGCAGTAAGGTTGTTGGTACTCCGAGATCTAGTTAGCACGCGTGCGGTTTGGATTCTGCGGACCTGCGCATCTGCATGAGTAACAGACCCTAACCCGAACGCAGAGCAAGACCCGAATTGGGTCAACAAACAGGTCCAAACAACTCACCTCGACCATAATCGTCAACACAGCGGCATAGAAGGTGCCAAACACGAGGCAATCGAGTATTAAAGACAGCGCGGCGAGTGCACAAAACTCCATGAGACCGCCCACTTTGCTCCTGGCGCCCAAAAGCAGAGCGACAATTTCCAGTCCGTAATCACGAAGGATGAGATTGCCAACTGCTTCCATCGCCTCGAAGACAACCTCTCCAGCTGGCTTCATCTGGCCCCTCCAGCGACCCTCCTTGACAGGAGTGGTAAGATGGGGGTGATTGAAGATAGCTTTCGCGAAACGAAGCTGCTTATCAAACCCAACCGTGCAGACGAGGAACGGGAGCGCCTCTGTCAAGCTGATCGGATCAAGAGGAATCTCCAGGTAGTGTGATATCGGAAGGGCAAGTATAAAAGAGAGTATCGACGAAGAAATTATGGCGGTAGTGAGCCAGAAGTTGGATCCCAAGGCTCGCGATGCCAGGAACAAGCGAATAAAGGACGCATGCATCAGAATATATCCGGCCAGAACGAGCAAAATGTCAAGATAATCCGCTTTCTAGAATCGAGCAAGTGCTCTAGCACATGGCACATCCAGAGTTGGAGGCAGACTGACCTTTGCGAGCTCCCAGAACCGACTGACGAGGGCACTGGCAGCATAAGCAATCCACTTGCCACTCTTCATCTCGCCGATAGTCTCGTCGGAGCGACTCTGTATCCGATATTGAACACCAAACGAATCCGCAGGATACGAAGTTTTATCCTTGAGGGCATCGACGAATTCTTCGTGGGCACCTGGTACGAATGACAAGGTAACGGTTTGAGAACCCGAGGCTTGGTTTGACGCCTCGGTGAAGCATTGGCCCCCAGCAGAGGC
This sequence comes from Boletus aff. separans, assembly GCA_038088755.1. NCBI lineage: Eukaryota > Fungi > Basidiomycota > Agaricomycetes > Boletales > Boletaceae > Boletus > Boletus aff. separans. Next base: position 4,385 of record JBBPJN010000426.1, read on the forward strand.
ATGGAAGCACACCGCGGTGTACGACTGGCCAGAGGGGGTAACAAAGACATCAGAGATGTGATGTGTAAGGTTCTTGATTGATGGCGCAAGGTACGCCCAATCCAATGACCTAGCGATAGTCTGTACATGGGTACTGATGAGCGTTACTAGGACGCTAATGATTAGAGCTGCGTACCGGATCCACAGACTTTGCAGCGGAGAAAACGAGTTGCTGAAGCTCCAGTTTCTGCGTCTGTGGGTCGAGTGTTCTTTTCAGGTGCCACTCTCCATCGACGACGACCCATTGACCATCACGCAGCAAGGCATGAGTTGTGCTGAGTGTGGAAGAGAGGACGGGGGCAAAGAAGGAGGAATGTTTGATGGCAGAGAGGACACGGAAATAGGCAAGCGTGCCAACGATGAAGAAGGAGACTATGGTCTCAATTGGACTGTAGACAGCACGGCCCGTGAAGGGCAAAAGAGGGACGCGCATTGCGAGGAACGTCTAGAGGGCAACCAAGGTGGACCTGGTTGTCGGGTGTGGGATATGACGACGTCAATCCGGCAAGCACGGAGACTCTACCTGTGTTGGAACCCAATGGAGCGCGTGGAAGAGGGATACAGGAGTGGGCTTGTCGGAGCGGAGGACAAGGTGGTCGTCGAGAGAGGGACGAGGAGCAAAATGCAAAGAACAGACTGGTGAAGCAATACTTACTTATACGAACGACACTCGTTCCACTTTTATTTAATGCGCGAATCGGCTAACCGTGGTCACGCGTGACCCCGGACACTGCGCACTACCGCTTTCGGTCGAGGTGCCTTGCCACCGTATCCGCAATCGCAGGACTCCGAGTGAAACAAATCTTAGACATTGAACGTTTTGCCTTGTCCTGTCTTAATCATTCCTAATTGATGGTTCTCGACTTTGACCCCGATCGACATCCCACAGTATTGTCTCAAGCTCTCTGAATTTGGTTCTCGTTATCCAGTAGCACATCCCATGTAGAAACACTATCACCCCCAACCTCGCCATAGCCTTCTGTTCACCTCCGGACAATGTGGCACTGGTGGCCACCGGTTACTATCCGGCCACTGAGTGAACGTTCCTCAGACGCCCGCCGCTACCATTTCGAGTTTGTGTCGAGTCGCTAATTGGGTTACTTGCAGTGCATATGCACTGCATGCTGTAGATACCACGTTCTCAACGGGGTAGTGCCCGGATAACGGCTAGTCGCTCAGATAACAAAAACACCACCCTTCCGGGCCTGGAGATATTCAACAAACCGGCCGCCGGGCACTATCAGCATGCTGAGTGCCTCTGGACGGGGGCTTCAAACATAGGATGCAATGTTCTTTGCGTTTAACCAACCCGGATCTGCACGATATTGGCCCGTACGGGCGTTTTCATGAGCATAACTGAGATCGCATGCGTGCCTGACGCGGCTTGCAAAACATATGAGACAACCAGCTCTTACTATATATTGTCTCCTTGGTTTTAAAACCCTCATGGACAGCCATCTAAAATTATTGATAAGCCAAGGAAGGCTGAAACGTGCCCCCTGTGAGTCAAACGTTCGCTGAGTGCACACACGCCGTTTGAGCCCGTCTCCTACCAATAGCCCTTGTATCATCCAGAGCTGCGAACAGTGTCCGACGTACCAAGAACTTGTACGCATTGAGTATCCATTAGATAAGTAAGTCATTCTCTCAAACAATTCGACAACACACTATGGCATCGGCGGCGGTAATTTATCTTCTCCGGGAAGCCCATTTTCCGAGACACGCCGGTGATTCTGCTCATTTCCAGCTATTTCACAGACGTGGCGGCAAGAATGACAGAATCACCTTGTCGCAGGGCGCTGTGGTGCTGCAGACAGCGACAGGAGGCTTCAGTGAGCTTAAGCCCGTGTTGGCCCGTCAAGCGCAAATACGATTCAGAGATATAGTCATGTTCCTGTGGTGTTACACTTACTAGAGCCTTCGAACGTTGGAGCATATCGTGATCATATAGCCAGTGCGAAGCGACATGCTTGCGGATCGCATCTTCCTCCTTTCCTCGCAACCATATCTTCCCCATTGAGGATATTGCCAACTAAAACGCCACCTCTTATTTGGGGTCAGCATGCCGCATTTTAAAGACACATGGGTACTGGAGGAACGCTTGTGGAGAGTAAGGACCATCCCTTGGTCAGAGAAATTTCCGTGCTAATTGGAATACGCTCTGTAAGAAACATGCAAGGCGAATCAAAGGACTGCGGACGACAGAGAAGACCGACTCGGACTCGGACCTTGTATCCATGACGTAGCTTCCGAGGTCCATCTGGCTGAAAAGTTGACGAGCTCCACCGTGTCAACACGTGCGGCATTCGAGTCTGGACCTGTAATGCCTAGCATGCCTGCAGCCTTTGCAATGTTTAGTGACATATCAACGGATGCATTCCGCGAAAGGGAACGCACGTACTAGTAGACCAGGGGAATCCGCAAGCGCATAGAAATACATAGACAATTGTGCAGTGTTACGCAGGTCAGAGTTGTATATTTATCCATAAGTCCCTGAGTGCTGTGAAATAACGAGTCGTTTTGACAGAATATCCCGTCAGCATTGCAATGAGTACTACGGGCATTGAGACAGACTCGAACCGATTGCAGTAAGTACTTACATACTATTGGCGAGTTGCGTGAGATCAAATTCAAACATGGCAGGCCGCGCTTCCGTCGGACAGCCATTTGTTGCGACGACCAACAGGCGGTTCTGCAACATGCGCGGAAAAAAAAGTAAACATGGCAATGGAAGGTATCCCAGGCTATCGTGGGGTTCAGTTCATCGTATTACTCACCCATCTCTCGTCTTGTCAGCATTCCTGTTCAACCAGCAAGGTCCCACTCGGGCATCACAACCCCCACTCTATGATGATGAATGCGGTATACTATCAAGCGGTATGTCAAAGCCCTTGCCTGTGGTATGCGTTTTCTCACCGAGGCTATCATTTACATAGCCACGCCAGTTTGACGTCCGTTCCGTGCCCATTCCAACAATCTCGGACAATCAAGTTTTGCTCAAGGGTGGGTTGTCCTGTTGTCGTGGGCATACAAGACCAGTTGAAATGCTAATCGTGCACCCCAGTGACATGTTGCGGTTTGTCCTTCTCTCCATGGATACCATATTATCCATGTCAATTTCCAACAGGTATCTGCGGAACTGATAGTCATGTGCACGAAGGAGAATTCATCGCAAAATTCCCCGTACGATCTGTGTTTGTTGAGGGATTCAGACTAACCCAGAGCTTGCATTTATAGCTGATACCCGGTCACGAAATTATCGGTACGATTGCAGCTGTTGGTAAGAACGTGGTAGGATTCAGCGAGGGTGACCGTTGTGTTGCTGATCCTGGAGTCACTGTATGTCGCTTTTCCCTGGCCTGATTCGCGGTATAAAGTTGCTTATTTAAGCACCGATCGCAACTTCTAGTGCGAAGAATGCTTCTATTGCCGGCGTGGACAATCCCTTCTGTGCGAGAACTTTAATGGCCGAGGAGTCACGATGGCAGGTGGTTTTGCTGAATTCGTTGTCTTGTAAGCTGCTTGTTGTACTAGGATAACATCGACGTTCACACCTTCGTAACATTGATCTCAGCGAAGCTAAGAAAGTGTACAAGATACGCAATCTCACAGACGAGGAAGCAACCTTGGTCGAGCCCGCAGCGTGTGCTATCCACGGCATGGATAAACTCAGTCCCACTGTTGGCATCGATGCACTTGTTATCGGAGCAGGACCAACAGGATTGATCCTTGCGCAATTATTGAAACTGAATGGTGCTTCCAGAGTGGTGATCGCCGCAAACAAAGGTATCAAGACACAAATTGCCAAGCAACTGGGTGCAGCCGACGAGTACATCGAGCTGGATAGGAATGATCCCGCTCCGCAATGGGAAAAAGTCCGAGCGGAAAACCCGTACGGGTTCGACGTTGTGGTGGAGGCCACCGGCAACGAGAAGGTAGCCAATGATTCTATCAATTACGTCCGCCGAGGTGGAACACTCCTGGTGTACGGTGTTTACTCGAACGATGCACGTGTGCATTGGTCGCCATCCAAGATATTTGGCGACGAAATCAAGGTGAGGCGGCTCTTGTATACTCTTTCGCAAGCGCTATTCACCTCGTTGCTAGATCGTTGGGTCATTTGCACAAACACATTGTTTCCCTCGTGCGGTGGCTTATCTGGACAGTGGGAAAATCAACGTCAAGGGGATGGTGAGTGCTGCTCCCGGCATGTTGCACATGGTTAGCTGATGGATTGCAGGTGACTGACGTGTATAGAATCCATGAGTATCAACGAGCGCTAGACAAGATGAGTAGTAGGGAGGCCTTGAAGGTTGCGGTGAAGCTATGAGCCTGGCTCCACGCGTCATGTAGAAGGTCATCGAAAGCTCCGCGGGTCTTAGGAAAGTACTTTCCCAATGGTGGTTATCGTGTACGGTCTTGGAAGGTATTCCCAATAATTAATGAACTCGTGTCTACGCGCTTAGTTGCACGCGTGATGGTAATGCTCGACCTTGGCTTGGCACCCTCACCATTGGCACAAGGCAGCCTGAGAAACGCGTTGTTCCCCTTAATTTGTCACGAAATCGAGCGCTGGTGTGGGTATAAGTCGGCTTTTTCTACGAACAGGTCTTGGTTGTTACACCGTCCGTCGTCTTCGTATCCCGCCTAGCGATGAGCGTAACGGTCATCGACATTCAAGAACCCCACCCCCGCAGCGGGGAACAATACAGAGAAGAACTACAAAAAGACGTCTCCGAACTTCCGAGAGTCCCAGCGCCAATGTGAGTAGCGCCGTCTGAACGGTAGCTTGCCCAACAGACGTTTCAATACCGCTGGCACAGATACCGACATGCTGCCCCCTCAGCACCGTGGCCATGGATGGATTTCGATGCTGATACCAGCGAAGTCCACCCTCTTCCGCCAGGCGGACTCGGTCAAAACCCAGAATGGGATTGTTACCCCCAAAGTCTGTTCAGGAATTGGACGCGAGATCAGGTTAAGAGGTGTCGTATGCTGGAGCCCACCCATAACGAGACCTGCAGCGTGCACAAGGTGGACGTATTTGAAGACGGGTCTTTCGAGAGAAGCGAGAAGGATCGTACATTCACAGTCAAAAATTCAAGAGCGTATTGGAATCATCTGCAGACCCCTGTGAGTAGGGCGTATATTTCGTGTCTTGAAGCGAGTTAAGAAGACTGTAACAGCCTTCCCGAAATATTCGAGTGCGCGCATTGTTTGTCGAGAACATGACGGTGCCAGTGCTCCAGATCTTGGGCACTCAGTGAGTGATCGACATCACATACGTAGCAGTGGTCTCAATGCGACCAGATTCAATGTTGAACCTTTCTTCTTTGCATCCTCGGCAAATTGGATTCCGTCAAGGTACCAGGAAGACCCTAAACAAGATGAGGACCGTAAGTATACACGATTTCCTCTCCGTGGCCCGCTCACATCCGCTAGATATCACCGTCGTCCTCCCATTTATCCGTATGATGAAAAATCAAACGCCAATTGAGCGAGCAAAACAAGTCAAAACTGGCTTTTCTTCTTTTAGTTTGTTCGGGACGACGGAAGAAAAACCGCTCCCTTACAAGGGTACGTCTCAATCGAGTTCTTTGCTCAATCTTTTCATCTCGCTTCTATAGATGAGAAACAGATCATCGATACTCAAGCACCGCTCCTTCTTCCTGGTATGTGTCACTCTTAGTGCGGGTAATACGTTATCTAATCCCACTGTCTGAAAGATGATAAAATTCTCCTCCAAGACCTGCTCGCTATTCACATGCACCGCACCTCAGAAACTAGTACAATTATTTCTTATCATCCCAGCTCAGAGTTGCAAAGAACTTCTGCGAAGCGCCTCCAGTCTCTCGTGCAAAGAACAGGCGACAGCGTTTACTGGTCAAAAATTTACAACAGATCGAAGGACCCGACCTTTCTCTTCCTCACGACTCTTTGGTATGCGCTGTATGCATGGGATGAGGCGTTTGAGGTGCTTTATCGCTATATCAACGCCCTAGTAAGCATTCCATCTCATGGTCTTCTTTTGCCCTTTGACGCCGGTGCAGGAATCCGACGTTCTTAGGTATAACGACATACAACTTACACGGGAGTTGCACAAGTTGCAAGCGCATCTCCTGTATTATCAACAACTCCTTCGGGACTTTCGGGTATCTGTCGAGTTCGTCAGAAACACGCCCAATCCAGCGATGAGCGTTATTGCGAGCACCCAGGAGGACCGTGATGACTCTGAAAATCTCTTACATAAAGAAGCCGACAATCTTATATCTGAAATCGATCGATTAACTGGACAAAGAGAGATGTTGTCCGCTCGACTTCAGAACGTCATCCACTTGGTTCGCATTCGATGATTTTTCTCTTGCCGTCCGCATTCCCCAAACCCATTCTTCAGGCATTTGCAAGTGTAAACATCGCGGACAGCAAAGCTATGCAGAGTTTGGCGGTGATAACAGTGGTCGACTCCTCTGCTATGAAGCAGGCATGTTTGGTTCACCTCCGTCTTCTATGCACTCAACGTAGATACGTCAGATTGCATATCTTACGATGATCTTCCTCCCGGCGAGTTTTCTAGCGGTGAGTCGTTACCGTGGCCGACGTCCACATTACCGACTTTCCCTTTAACAGAACGTGTTCAGTATGAACGTCCGCGAGATCAACCCTCCTACCACAGGATCTCTTGCTCGCTATGTCGAAGTTACTATCGGGCTCACTGTCCTCACATCGTGGACGGTGATAGCACTCCAGACAGAGAGCTCTTTCCACCAGAAAGACTCCGGCATCTTGAGACGAGCCTTCTGGCCCTTGTTCTATGTGTTGGATCAGATATCCGCTGCTTTTAGCGAATTCCGTGATACTGGCAAGCATCGAGGTGTGAGTGTGTTCACCCCATGCGCCACGGTGAAGGAAGTTCATGGAGCGTATGATGCGATCTAGGTCAACAACGTTGCACGAGCCTAGAATCTTTTGTTTTTCTCATTTCGGGTCATGAAATGGGCAGACAGGTTCTGTACATATACCTGCGTTGTTGTGTGCGTTTACCAGCTGGCTGTCGGTCACATGTTTCTGAAATTCGGAATTCATCATGTTCATGGATACATGGATTGTCTGGCACTAGGCCCTTCAGCGTTCCTAATCGCTGATTCGGTACTCAATGTGTATTGACCAGGAAACTGCCCTACAGGTACCACTGGCACTTCAGGCAGAGTTACCATTGAGCCTCGCATAAACACGGCGTGGCGTCAGCCCTCTCCAAACGTAAGTACTAGACAGACGATCCTCGACAGACAAGCAAGTTCATTCAACCTACTTCAACTTTGCCCTTTGAGATGTCTCAAGGGATAGCTTCACACGGCGCGTCCCCTGGCACAAGGAAACTCCGAGCCCTCTAAAAAGAGTTACTGTGAATCTCCACTTTGATGGAAATAGCCTAGATATGCCCATCGGATGGCGAGCTTGAGAGCCGGGCGAGGACTCCGTATTGTCGAAGAGGCGCGCTCTCACCGTTTCACTATTCTTTCGTTTGTCTCATTATCCCATCGATGAGCACGACCGCCGTCCAAGCCACCTTTACCAGTGGAGAACAATATAGACGACAATTCCGGAGGAACGTCTACGATTTCCCCAAGGTCCCAGTGCCAATGTAAGTACATATTGCCAGACAGACGATGTGGGGCGCCTGCACCAACCTTCTTTGCTTTCCCGAGCAGTTATCGCCACACAGCGCCGTCTGCACCATGGCCATGGATGAACTTTGACATCGATGCCAGCGAAGTTCGACCTGTTCCACTAGGTCTACCAGATGACTTTGAGTGGCGTCGGTACCCCCAAAACCTGTTCAAAAACTGGACGTACGAACAGGTGAACAGGAGTCAGATATTGACTAAATGCAGCGATCGCGAGCTGTCCACGCTATACAAGATCAGTGTATTCGACGACGGGCGTTTTGGCGAGCATGTAGAAACGTGCATTGTTCGGAAAGACGATGCTGCGGATTTGCGGACGTATTGGGACCATTTAGGACTTCCTGTGAGTACTGCGCATGTCACGTATTTACGCGCTGAGATGGCTGCGATAGACACCCTCAAATGTCCGAGTACAAGCAATTTTTGTCGAGGATATGACGTTACCCATCCTTCAAATGCTAGGAACAAGGTGTGTAAATTATTTACATTATATAGTATGACTGCAGTCTCACTCTGACCAGATACAATGTCGAACCTTTCTTTTTCGCGTCATCCATGAATTGGATCCCATCTAGGTATCGGGAAGACCAAAAAACGCTGGAGGACCGTGAGTAGATACAACCCTAGGTTCTGTTATCTTTCTCATCCTTCTAGATATAACCGTGATCCTTCCCTTTGTATCTATCTTGAAAACAAACCAACGACCGATTGTGAGGGCCAGACCAATAAGGACTCCTCCGACTGAATCCCAATCCAATGAGGTGTTTGAGAAACCGCTGCCATATACGGGTATGTTCACACCTTTTCTTCTCGGTTCTTAACTGATTTGCACCACCTGTAGAGGGGGAACACAAGATTGACACCCAAACACCGCTTTCTCTCCCGGGTAAGTGACCTTTTCTTTGAGTCGGACTGGTATTAATCCCGATGTGTACGAAGAAAGCAACGCTCTGATCCAGGATCTACTGTCGCTCCATATGGTTCGCAAGACGACAACAAGTACGATTATTTCCTATCACCCTAGCCTGCAGGGAACGTCTGCGAAGCGTCTACAGTCACTTACGCAGAGGACGGGCGACAGTGTCTACTGGTCGAAAATTTTCAAGAGATCCAAAGACCCGACTTTCCTCTTCCTTGCAATTCATTGGTATGCACTTTACGCGTGGGATGAGGCATTTGAAGCTCTGTTTCACTATATAAATGCTCTCGTATGCTGCTTCACTTCTGGAGCCGCGTGTTTGTTTAACACTTTTGTCAGGAGTGCAAGATCCTTGAATCCAATGACATCAAACTTCCACGAGAGCTACATAAACTGCAAGCCTATCTCCTGCATTATCAGCAGCTCCTCGGAGATTTCCTTCGCTCGGTCGAATTCGTGAGAGACATACCTAGCCCAGCAATGAATGCCCCCTCTATTTCCACAGTGGAACGTGAAGACTCTGCAAAACTACTGCATACAGAGGCGGATAACCTCATATCCGAGATCCGAAGACTATTTCAACAAAGGAAGATGCTATCTGACAGGCTAGAAAATGCCATTCGATTGGTCCGAATGTGAACATGTTTCTTTCGTTTCTGTGCACTGATAATGTCTTCTCGATAGACATTCGCGACTGTAAATATACATGACAGCAAGGCTATGCAGAGTTTGACAGTGGTGATGGTGAACGATTCCACTGCTATGAAACAGGTGTGCTGACTTTGTTGTTTGTTCAGTAGTCAACTTACGCTCGTGCATCAGATAGCGTACCTGTCAATGATCTTCCTTCCAGCGACATATCTAGCTGTAGGTCATCAATGTCACCTTCCTTGCAAAACTCACCTCTTAGGCAGACCGTATTCAGCATGAACATCAAGGAGATAATGGCTGGAACCACAGAGACCCTTGCTCGCTATATTGAGGTTGCAGTGGGTCTCATTTTGTTTACCTCGTGGTTAGCAATCGCCCTCCAGAAGGACAGTTCCTTTTTCCCACGCAACAGTGGCTTCTTGCGCCGAACCTTGTGGCCCTTCTGCTATGTGTATTCCAACATTAAAGAGTGGTTCAAGAATGCCAATCATTAATCCCTTCGTGACACTCATTCTTCCGCAGCTACTTGAGAAAGGACAATCAAGGATACTATGTAGTCAGATGAGTGTGGTGTTGCATGCACAATAATGTTTTCAGTGCCATCCTTTGACCTGGATGTGGCTAAGACTACTATGCATAGAATTTCATGCAATAGCATAGAGGGACATTTGCAGGACAAGTCCATCACTCATTATTTAACCATTCTAGTACAAACCAAGAGTAAGCATCTTAGGCAGCACTTTTTCAGCCCCTATTTGACCTTTCAGGGGATTTCTTGTATAAGAGAAAGTGGCCATAAAGGTCTATCTATCTGCAATTTCTACTTGCTTTCAAATATACAGTGGCTCAAAAAAGTGTCCCAATGTTTGGCTATTTTGCAAAGAGTTAATATTTGCAAGAGACTCAAAAGGCGTTAGCTCTAACCCTTGCAGGGTCATCAATAGCCCTAACCCTTGCCCTGAATCTGAGCCCTTGGTCATGTGATTTGGTTGCCATGGCACTGAGATATAACCAT
>JBBPJN010000427.1:0-14668 GCA_038088755.1 Boletus aff. separans
TGAAACAAAGGAGATTAAAAACATCCTAACGCAGCCAGGGGGAAATTACAACGTCATACAGAAAAGTACAATAGGAAGTCGTAGGGAGCGATCGAAAGGCCATCAGAAGAGCGAGAGAACAAGGGTCGGCACAAACAACACACAACGAGCAAGGCGACCAGGTAGTGGAGGTATAGAGGATCAGAAGCTGGCCGATTAGTCTCTCGCCACCCAGTCGGTGCTCCGAGAGACCAGCTCGATCGAATTATCCATGGCCCAAAATAGACGCTCGGTAGCGCTACGGTTACTCCAGCTCTTCTGGTCGCGCAGTATCATAGCCTACAGGAACATGTTAGAGCTCGTCCAAAAACGAAGAACCTCGTGCTGACCTGCTGTGCACCAAAATTCCGTTGATCGTGAGCAAACAGCTCATAGTTTTCCTCTAGCGCCTCTGACAAAATCTGGAGGTCCTGCAGGATAGCTTGCATCGCACGGACTGCGGCGAGAATTAGAATCTCTTTGCGGTTGCGTATCGTGGAACCGTCGTTGTTGGGTGTTGGCAGTGTCTTGGAGACGTTTTGAAGGACTGTATGGAGAATACGTTTCGTCTCGTTCATGATTTTCTGTGCTTGCGGGAAGTTTTTCCTCGAGACTAGGACGAGCGCGCGAGTGATCATGTCGGATGCAAGGAGTTCCATGCGGCGGCGTACAATGACGGGGTCTGAGGGTTTTGGGGGCTTGGGTGACGCAGAGGTAACCATAGGCAGGAGCGTGATAGTTAACAGGACGGGGTGTGCAAGTCGAGAAACCTGTTTCGTCGCGGCAGGGTCATAGAAAGACCCATCTACTTCGAATACAGGCACTTCATCAATCATTCGGTCCATCATCCCGTCCACCAGATTCGGAGAATCATCAATGACTAGTGAGTCGAGGCCCATGGACTGCACAAACTGATCAGTTGCGTTGGGAGTCCGACTACCATTTTGACTGGTTGCTGCACGACGGCTCTCGGTATTATCAAGTTCGCACTCGACGAGCATCTCTTTGCATTCTCCGTACCGCAGCTCACCGACGTCGATATCCACGTTATGGCCGTCGGTAGACAGAATTGATGATGGACCGCCAGAGACCTTGCGAATGCGGAAACGTTGCCCATCGATGATCTTCATATGGAGTTTCATGTTGAGCAGACCAATGGACATCATACCGCCCACGCAACCGGCTAGGCAGGCCTGAAGATCATACCAGTCTTTGACAAACGTATATGTCCCACTGGTGTGGTTCGACATAAGCCAGAGAGAGGCAGGGTCGTGCGAGCGACCATAACCGAACGAATGAATAGGCATGTTGGCTGCCTCGGCGCGAGCAAGAACTAGATCCATCTGGGCACGTCTCGTGCTATCCGCAGCATCGCTAACGAGTATCATCCCTGAGATGGGATTACGTGACTTGCGCTGCAACACGACGTCAAGGCCTATGTGGCATCATCAAGTCTTGTTCACGGCCGTAGACGAGCGACATCACTCACCGTGATTCACAGCAGTTACTACGTCAGTCTTTTCGTCTTTAGAGGCTCTGACCAAGAATTCGTCGTCTGTGACCTGATTGCTTTCCGAACGTCCAATTTCGTCAACGAATTTCTGTAATCTGTTTTTGCTATGGGCCCGCCCCGGACAGAGGTAAGGCGTTTTCCGCACTCGCCCCCCTGCCCCAACCTCGAAGGTCACCAAGCTCAACCGGTCTTTTGTTCCAAGAGAGGCAAGAATAAAGTCAAGGGACGTTTTGATGACACGTACTTTGAGATCTGCAGTGCTGCGGGGTGAATTTGGAGGAGGTAAGGAGATGATGAGGATCAAGTCGAGAGGTGGATGTGGGAGGGGCGCGAGGGAATTGGATGGTCCTGACGATACATGGGGTGTCACAATGCCAGAAGATTGGGTATCATAACGCAACATCGCATCTTCCTCACTCAAGGTCTGCAACTTGTTTTGCATCGATCGCTGAAGGACCGAACCATGTGACGTGGTCGACGATAAGGTGGACCGTGTAGACGCATGAAGAAGACTGTCCACAGTGCTCGGGGTTGTGGAAGCCGTGCTACCGCTCAGCATACGAGCCGCCTTTTCTGAGGCGCCAAATTCATCCATGTCCAAACCACGACCAAATGCAGGAGGAGAATGACATGCTTGTTGCTGTTGGAAAGAGGTAACGAGGGCTTGGATCTGGGTTCTCCACGACTCAAGGGAAGAACGATCTTTGAAGACGAGAATAAAAGAATCCAAGCGTTCGTCTTCCATCTCGATCGTGAGACTCATATCTCCGGTTGTACTAGTAGTAATCCGCTTGATGTGGCGCACGTAGATACGCCCCTTGAGCCTGAGAACTCCTCTCGACTGGTTGCTTGAAGCAGAAGTAGCAGTCGACGAGTCGCTAAATGCAGGAGATGGCAGGAAGCGACCGAGAGAACGTTTCTTCTCCTCTACTACGCAGATAATGGCTTCCTTGAATAAATAGACAAAGAATTCCCGGACAAGTGCATCACGGCGGACGGACAGTAAATCGTACATGTGCAAAGGGCCAAGCCCAGATAGCGCATGACCCTTCCAATCGATAATTCGACTTCTAAGATCTTCGACGATCGCACTGAAAGGAGAGTCTTCTTCGGTAGCTTGTGACGGGGCATAGCGTGAAGAATCTGTGTCGTTGGTGCTGTATGCAGGAGCCCATGCATCAGGATGGGGGGGCTGTCGTTCTGACCCTCTAGATGTTGGCTGAGATAGTTCGGTATCTGGTCGTGCACGTGCCTGAGCATTTCGAAGGGGAAATGACTCTGGCGCGACTGGCCCGGGTATATGGGACGTGTTACGCCTTGCGGGGAGTTCGATGATGACGATACAAGTGAGGGGCTGGGAGGCATCTCCAGACCTGGCGATGGAGGAAAATTCGGGTCGGACCTGGATAGAAGGAGCGACGATATAGTGGGAATCACTGGAAATTGATTTTACAGAGACGGCGTGATCAGTGGGGTCATCATCCATGGGGTTGTATGGCGGTATCGTGCCTTGCACTGGAGCGCGGCGATTTCGCGAGGTCGGTGTATCACGGCCCGGATAAACTGCAGGGGCGTGGGGATCACCCATGCCTGTGAGAGCAGCCAGTTCTAAAGAATGGGAGGTATGAGCCGTTGGAGCTGTATGGTTGGACAGAAAGACTGACTGTTAGTTTTGCTGTTATCGCCATCGCTGACTTTCATGGGACGCCTGCAGACACCGCATACGCCCAAGTTGGACTTGCGAGGTACGGCGGACCTGGCTTGACCGGGGGGAGGACCATAAACGGCAGTGAAACAGGCCTGGAGGGTGTGGATATCAGAGTGTTGCAATCAGCGGACAATGCGCGCTTACTTCGTGAAGGGAGTGGCCGCATTCGGGGACGACGTGAGGTTTTTCGCCTGGCAACCTGAAGCTGAAACTGAGAGGTTCGAGACATACGGGGCATTCCTGTTCGTCGTCGGGGGTGTCGTGATTCGAGACGACTGGGAAAGGCGGAGGGGGCATGGCTGCGTGAGCGTAATGGCTGTGGTTACCGTCGGAGAGGTTGCCTAAAGAGTCAGAGAGCAGGGAAACTGCCGATGGAGAACGAGGGGGCCTGCGGTGGAAGACAGAGTGGAAGGACCTGAGGGATGAATTCCTGGAGGAGGGCGCCTTTGGGGGGGTGCGAGGGGACGAGGAAGGAGGGGCTTGGTTGAGGGTGTGTCCGAAGCGAAGGGTGTCCAGTGATGGCGGATCCGCCTGGTTTCGGGATAGCCAGGAAGGTGAGTGAGCGATGGGAAGGGACCGCATCAAATGCAGGCAGCAGACGACAACGCAGCCTCAGGCCTCAGGAACGCTGACCGGTGATGGGGGCAGTGGAGAAACGCAGAAAAAAACAGAAATTGCGGGCCGGGAAATGTCGTGAGGACGTTGTCGTCGTGTCGACGCTCCCAACCGTCCTCTTTCCCGTTCCATCCTCAGGCCCCAGCCGTCGGAGAAGGCCCGCCCAGCATTCACCGCTCAGTCAGCACGCAGCCCGCACAGCCTGGAACACCCGCACTCTCGCTCTCCATGTCCCAGACAGCGCTGTCTGATGCCTACTCTCAATTTCCCTCACCCATAAAGTCGCCCTCCGGGTTCGACTTCCACGGCAAGTCTAGCCCTGCCCCTCCGTGCATTTCGCTCAAGATGGTCTAGTATACTGGATGTCCAGTTCCCCCGAACAGACCGACTATGCAAGGCAACTCCACGCCCGTATCGCGCGCGAATTCCCAGAGGTCAGCGACGCCCTTTCTTCTCTCGTCTTCGCTCACCCTCCCTGCAGCTCACCCTCGGTCGGTTCTGGGACAGACCAGTCGGCACGTCGATCGTTCGAATATAGCATCATGACTGACCCGTCGACCAGGGCCCCACCCAACCACCATGTTCGAGGTCGACACACACGATCCCCACCAAACAGGCGCCCTTTTTGCTTGGCTCGTCGTCAACCGCGGCCCCTGCGAGTACGAGTCCCTGCCAACAGTGCTACCTGGGCCCTGCTAACGCCACCCAATCTCTAGCGTCCTGATTCATCCAAACACTGGGGATGCTTACAAGGACCATGCCGAGCTCGCCACATGGATAGGGAAGCCCTGGCCTTTATATCTGGACATGTTGAAGAAATGGTCATCTTGAAGGGAGGATGTCTACACATCATTGTATCTCAATCCTCAGTTCATCTTCGCGACATCCATGTATGATTAAGAGCCAGAATGGCGTGACCGCGCACTAGAGCGATAATGATACGCAGCACCTACTTACAGTATGCGCGCGCGTGACGTGGATACATAATGGGCAGCAACCGAACAGTCATAAGCGTAGGCCCACACTCGGTCCTTGTCCCCCGCAACTTATCTTCCTCATGGCGTCTTCTCGCTACATTCTCGACAACGCCCTTGACGCCGTGGGCAATACACCCCTCATCCGACTAGACAAGATCGCTGCAGAAGAAGGTCTCAAGTGCAACCTACGTACGTCGTCGTCACGCGCTCGCCCACCGTTTGGAAGCCTAAACCCCCTCTTCTTCCCTAGTGGGAAAGCTTGAATGCGTGTCCGTGGGCGGCTCAGTCAAGGACAGAATCGCAAAAGCCATGGTGCTTGCTGCGGAGAAGGACGGTCGACTCATTCCCGGAAAGAGCGTCGTCATCGAACCAACCTCTGGCAACACAGGTCTGTCCCTCGACATATCCTGCATGTAACCCCCCCGTTTGAGACGAGAGGCACGAACAGGTATCGGTCTCGCCATGACCTGTGCCGTCAAGGTACTGTGAACCGCTTCCTCGTTCAATGGTTGCTGAATACGGCAAGATAAGGGATATTCGGTCATCATAACCATGCCTAACAAGATGTCTCAAGAGAAGGAGGCGGTCCTTCGAGCGCTCGGGGCACAAGTCATCCGTACGCCTGACACCGAACCTTGGGATTCGCCCAATAGCCACATAGGTAGAATTCCCATCCCATCTCTGGCACCTCTCGTGGCTGAATTCCCCGACGATCGCAGGCGTGGCAAAGAGGCTTCAACGTGAAATACCGCATGCAGTCATTCTTGACCAGTATAGCAACGTACGTAGCATAGTCTGCCAGGTTCGAGCGAGTTCTCATGGTGCGCAGCCGAACAATCCATTGGCCCATGAATACACGACCGGACCAGAGATCGTCGAAGCCATTACTTCCACTCCGTCCTCACCATCGAGGCCGTCGTCTATGATAGTTGATGCGCTCATCGCCAGTGCAGGTACCGGAGGCACCATCACTGGAATTTCTCGCTCGCTGAAGAAAACCCACAATCCTGACTGCATCATCGTCGGGATCGATCCAGTTCGTGTCATTCTTGACTGCATACACGGCGTCCACTGACGTGTGCTCTCTAGGTTGGCAGCATTCTCGCATATCCCGATTCCCTCAATGAACACGGTGTTGGCAAGCCCTATGTCGTCGAGGGTATCGGCTACGACTTCATTCCGAAGGTCCTATCGAGGGACCCAGCCGACGTTGACACTTGGCTGAAGACAACCGACGAAGAAGCCTTTAAAGCCGTACAACGCCTCATGAGAAAGGAGGGACTCCTTGTTGGGGGCAGCAGTGGTAGTGCACTCAGTGGTGCCCTGGCCTGGTTGAAGTCCGAGCAAGGACGCAAGTTCGCTGAGACAGAGGGCATGAATGTTGTCGTGCTGTTGCCTGACGGGTGAGCACACTGGGCCATCCAGGAGAAATTTCTGACCGAATTCCATCCAGTATTCGGAATTACATGAGCAAGGAGTGGTTCTTGAACTTTGCGTTGCGCTCAGAGCCATCTCCTGTTGTGAACCAGTCGAACGGGGTGGAGGTTTTAGAGGCGTCAATGCGACGAGCGGCGTTATAGAAGCGTAGGTTCAACAATCATTGAGGTCTAGTAAAATTCTACTAGCAGTACGAGAGAGCAATTTGGAATATCAAGTATTTTGGATTGGTGGAAATGGTAGCCGTGACTCCAATAACTAACTACTATGAATGCCTCTAGAGACGGTATCCTCACTTGGCCTGCAGTTCAACGGTGTTCTTGAAAGCACCTAGCAGAGCCGACAACTGGATCTTCTCGCTGGCACCGGTTGACAATCTGTGTCTGGAGGAAGGGGAAAAAAATCGTCGAGAATTCAGCAGATGTTAACATGGTAACTCACTCTATGGTTGCAATGAAGTCTAACAAGTACACTCGCGCGTGGGGCTTGAAATCGATTGTTTCCACATACTCGTACGCACCCGAAAGTAGGTCTTGCAATGCAAGTCCCCGCTCTGTCTTCAGGGCCGTTATCACTGTCAAAATGTACATTAATCCCGATTACGTCGAAGCCAGACAACGCACTTTGAATCGACGTCGTGAATTCATCTGAGAGCATCGAATTGACTATCGTTTCAATGTCCGATGGATGTGGGCTTCCAGTACAGTTGTAGACTTCTGTTTCCCCTACAGTGTCATAGGCAGCATGGCATGCCTGAAGGACATTGAGTGCTCTTCGCATATCACCCTTTGAAAGCTTGAGAAGTGCTTGTTTTCCATCAGGGGTTAAATTCACTCTGGTACATGTTCAGATGCGCCTATGTGGAGGGATCACAATCACCGCACTCACCCTTCGGCTTGCACGACAGTGTCCACTCTTTTCTCAACCTCCACGATGGGCAAGGGAGAGAACCGAAACCTTGTACATCGACTTTGAATCGCAGGAGCAATCTTGTTCACGTAATTACAAATGATACAGAACCGAACGTTTTTGGTGTATTGCTCGATGACTCGGCGGAGAGCTGCTTGGGCCGCCTGTGTCATCATGTCCGCTTCATCAAGGATGATGAGCTTGTAGCCCTTTGAGAACAGCGTGCGTGTTTCAGCGAATTGTTTGATTTGTTCGCGTACGACATCAATCCCTCGGTCGTCCGAAGCGTTAAGCTGACATGGTTCTCAGTGCGTCGCAACGAGTCTCCTTGTAGACGCACCCACCTCAAGAATTTGCTTTCTATACTCGGCGCCATATATTCGTCTTGCGACAGCCAATATAGTC
The DNA here is from genome assembly GCA_038088755.1 of Boletus aff. separans. Taxonomy (NCBI): domain Eukaryota; kingdom Fungi; phylum Basidiomycota; class Agaricomycetes; order Boletales; family Boletaceae; genus Boletus; species Boletus aff. separans. The sequence goes on from JBBPJN010000427.1 coordinate 7,583, forward strand.
GATGTCTTTCCGGTGCCTGGCGGGCCGTAGAAGAGCAAGTGTGGCAGCCTGTTTTTCTCTATGAACCTCTCGACTGCAGCCAAACGTGAGCCATTTTGAAAAAACGACACCGAGACGATGCCTACTTGTAGTAGTGATGTCCTTATGCGAAACGACGTCGTTTAGCGTGGCTGGTCGGTATTTTTCCACCCTGAATAGATGGGGTATAAAGATGGATGCGGTGAGCTAAAGACGCGCTGGACGAGGGACACACCATGGTAATGTATCGCCGTCAGAAGACGCGCAAATGTCTACGGCTTTCTCCTTCCCTTTGGATGCGGAAGAGACAACACCATCAATGTCCATATCATTGTCACTATCCATGATACCAGATCGTCTGAATCGAGAAACGCGACCGTGGACGCGACGCGTCGTGCGACGTATTACATAATCGTGTGTATTGGTCATGCTCCTCTATACCACGCACGGACCATCAACACAAGATTAAGGTTTGGACAGACCACGCAGATAACTCTCCTCCTGACTACAACGACGGCTCTTGCTTTTGTCGACGACTCCACCGTTTAGTTCGTTGGATAGACAAAGGCATCCGAAAAGATGCAGATCTTCGTCAAAACGTGGGTTCACCTCTTCCACTCCTGTCGCCGTATGTTTTTTGACCGACGAAATCGAACGCAGTCTTACGGGCAAGACCATCACCCTCGAGGTCGAGTCCTCTGACACCATCGATAATGTCAAGGCCAAGATTCAAGACAAGGAAGGGTATGTCTGTCGCCCTTTGCTTTCGATCCAATCATCTCACGATTGTTGTAGCATCCCTCCCGACCAGCAGCGTCTCATATTTGCCGGCAAGCAACTCGAAGACGGTCGCACCCTCAGCGACTACAACATTCAAAAGGAGTCTACGCTCCACTTGGTGCTCCGCCTTCGTGGTGGCGCCAAGAAGCGCAAGAAGAAGACCTACAACGTCAGCCCTCGTCTCGCCGCTATTGGTCGTTCTGAAACTGACATGCGAATGGCGATGTAGACCCCCAAGAAAATCAAGCATAAGCGCAAGAAGGTCAAGATGTCCATCCTCAAGTACTACAAGGTGGACTCGGACGGCAAGATCAAACGTCTCCGCCGCGAGTGCCCCACCGCCGAGTGTGGTGCGGGAGTCTTCGTACGTCCTCCTGAGATGCTTCATGTTTCGTGTTTATTTGATCCCTTTCGGTCTGTAGATGGCCTTCCACAAAGACCGCCAGTACTGTGGTAAATGTGGTCTGACCTACACTTTTGCTCCCGGTTCCAAGCCGCCCGTCGTGTAGACTAGGCTATTGTCTCCACATGTTGTAAGCGTAGGACTGAATGCCACTCGTATGAACACAATTCTACGATAATCAGGCGATTCTGAACTTAAGATGGTGTAAGTATACTACGTCTAGTGTGTCTGGCGCATGTCCGGGTCGAAACAGCCTAAGTCTATGGTTATGGTCAATGTCTCTATCTTCAAGTTCCAGTCGCTACAAGCTTCCATGATCAAGGCTCGAAACAGCGGCTTGAACGGCGTCCCATGCATCTTCATGCTCGCCGACAAACCCGGGCGTCACGTCCACCAAAGATGGGAACAGTCTGGAAAGTACCACCGAAAGGGCCGAAACGTCCGGTCGGGAACGAGAGCTGATCGACAGTGAAGCAAGGGGATGTGATCCAAGCTGGACCGCACCCTGGTCCAGCGGTAAAAGCGAGTCTGCATCCAGAGTGATGACCAGATGCCTGAGGTGCTTACACCCTCTCGCCAACGCAGAGAGGCTCGCCAGCGAGGTTCTAGGCTGCCATGTCTTGTCTGCATTTTCGAGGGCGGCGCGGGATCCGATTTCGAGTCGGTTGAGAAGTGGCCACCACTTTGTCATCTCCTCGATATCAGGATCTGACAGGTTGGGTGGCAACGATGAGTCGAGTATAAAAGATGTAAGGGGTAATTTCGACAGCGGTCACAAGTGGTCTAGGGTACAAAATTTGTCCCGAGCGTATGCAGGTATGTCCTCGAATTCGTCAACGGAGATTGTAAGTTCGTGTAGTGGCAAGGTGGTTATCGTTTTAAATAAGCCTCCGAATGTTGATGCGGGACCGGGACCTGTAGCGTCTATGTAGAGAGAGCGAAGCTTATCACTGGGTAGCTGTTGGAGTATCAACGCCACGAGTGCCAGCTGGGCACGGATCTTCAGTTTTTCCAGCGCAGGAAAGAAAGGGGTATCACAGGCGCCAGCGATTATAGTCGACAAATAGTCGTACGACAAGCGATTTGCGTGTACGTCGAAATCCACCAAGCGAGGAAAGGTAGACACCATCATTAAGGACTGCTCCGTCAAGGATGAAAGATGCAGTGACAAGGAGCGCAATGTTGTGATGTTGCTAAGAGGGCCGTGGAGGCATTCTGACGAATGTCCTCTAACAGACAGTTGCTCCAATGACGAGCACCCTTTCAAGAGTGACACCATACTATGCATAGTCGTCAAGGTCGTCCCGGTTTTGGTGTAACCTGCCTGCAGGGCGAGCGAGCGAAGCCGAGGAGCCAGGCTCATACGCAAGGCCACTTCTACAGTGGCTCTGCTCTCGATACGTGCGGACTCGAGGTTACTCAGCTGTTGAAACAGGTGCATAGGAATGGTTGTCAAGTCGGCGAGCACGCGATGGCAGTGTACGATGTGTTTAACACGAATAGCGTACGAGCGGAATGCTGTATGCGCCACCTCTGACGCCGACGGGTCAAATAGCTATGAATAAGTTAGTAAATTAATGGCACAACGAGGTTAAAAAAAAAAAAAAACGGACTATGGTATCATTCTCCGTCGAAAAACCTGGCAGAAGAGAGAACAGCGGGACGGCCGATGGAAGTCGTCTCCATATGCGGTCTAGGGCAGGATCCTTCCATGCTTGACAACACCTCGCAGCACAGCACAAAGATGACTTGCCATCGTCCAAGACGACCTCGAATATAAGCTGGAGGATCTCATCAATGAGGAGGGCCGAATGCATCCGCCTTCTAATCGGGATGAGATGAGCCGTTTACTATGAGAAGATACTTAATCACACCTTATATGGCTCTGATACACCAGGCTCTGACTTCTGCCCACCGAGAGAACGTCACGACAATCAACAAGTTGAAGGAGCAAGGAACTCAATGTTACCCAGGCGGTACCCGCAGAAAATTGCTAAGTTGAGCTCCGATTGGACGATGGTCGTCACGTGGTCACTGCCCCAATCCCTCTCGACGCCCTCATTTTCCCGCAGAGGCGACTTGTGCAGGAAAAGATGATGAACTCAAGAGAGTTGGTGGACTCGTTGACTTTGCTAACGAGATGGTGTTTGGTATCAAGGTTCAAAGAATCATTCAGCCCCACTGTCAACATGAGCTACAATGTATGCGAGCCTGCAAATACACTGTCACGCACTAAAGCAAATTATAGTGTGTAACCTGACTGTCGAAAGACGTCTTGTCCGCTGTCTATCGAAAGCGCTAGCATTGCTGACTGAGTATACTCCTCGTTGAGTACTGTGGGTCGAACCATCCAAAGATCATGTGCACTAGGGGTGCCTTCGTGAGCCTGAGCTTGTACGTCGCAAGTGTAAGGCGGTGTGCGACTGACCTTGCCCATAACGTGACACACCGGTATCAGCTCTGTTCACCAGAGACGACAGTTTGCGTGCGTTCGTATATTGCTCGCTTGCGTTGTGACTCTTCAAAGTCTTGCTGCCTTTGCCGCATCTTTTCTCTTCTACGTTCGTCATCGCGCAATACCCCCTGAAACATTTCCTATGTATCGTAAGAGAAAGCTTTCAGAGAAGAGAGAACGTGATACATGCATCGCGCTCCTTGGTTTGCTGGTAATGAACGCCCCATATGATGAACGCAGAGATGGCACATGAAGCAGCCAAGGTCACCTTTGCCCGGGTGGACATCGAGCTAAAGTGATCAGCTGGCTCAGCCACTTGGCAAACGACTCAGAGCCACAACACAAGCAAACACAGTTTGCGCCCTTCACCGACGACCCTCCGACTCGGTCATCCTCCCGTTACTTGAACCCACAATCCTTGCCAGCTAATCCCATGCGTGAGCCCTGAACATGGCTGCTCTCGAGGTGCGTCCTCGGCCTTTGTCTTGGTCGTGTCTCATGGTCGGGGTTTCAGGACTTCGAAAATACCCTCAAAGAGGTCGTCGGCGCAAAACGGCTTTCTGCCTCAAAAATGAACAGGTTGACAGAAATTGCCATGAAAATGCTCGATGTGCGTGTATAGTCAATTTTCAGCGTTGGTAGAGTTTGATGGCGGGTGCTTTAGGATGACACGAAACTTGTCGCCATTCTCTATCGAACCCACAACTCGCTACCGAGTTCTGTCAAGGTGTCTAGCCTGTATGCCTTTGACGCTCTGGCTCGCGCTGCTAGAAGTTTGGTAAATAAACATGGTGTAACGGGTGATGTCAACTCGGCAAAGGGTAATGCTGCGACATTTCTCCTCAAGATTGAAGGCGTCTTGGATGGGCTCTTTCGGGACATGGTCTCCCTGGATAACCCGGAAGCGAAGGTTAGTTGTTGGAACATGCTCTTCCACGAAAATCACTCCCCGCGCTTGGTCACTGGCTTCGCACGAGCAATCTGTGTTATTGTCACAATCTGGCTGCCTTTGGACCCTAAGCCTTGCGCGTTCTATCACATGACCCCTGTCGAGTTGACAAAGTAACAACATTCTTACATGACTTCAACCACAGGAAAAGACAAAGAAGGTTCATGACATATGGGTCAAATCGAATACTTTTCCTCCGGCGGTGCTGGCGCGACTGGGTGATATCTTGTCGGACGTACAAAAAGGTGCTTATCAGAACCAACACATGTGGCCGCTAAGTATTTCTTCTGTTTGTGTAATCCTAGCTATTTTTGCTGGCACTCTTGCCTCCTCCAATGAAATGAGAGTATCAACTGAATCGTTGTTTGGTTTACCTTTCCGTCAGAGATCGCTGTAAATCCGACGCCCACCACAATCGCGACATCTCAACCGGCGCCCCCTCACATTTCTGACCCCGTCCCGGACGTGCAGGCAACCTTGCTTGCCTTGCTAGGCCAAGCAGCTCAAGGCCAAGGCCAACCCCCAAGGTACGCAGCTCCATAGCTTTCCCGTCCAGTAACTCAGTTCGGGAATTCGTTAGCCAAACACCACCAAACACGGACCCACAACTTCAGCCACCCCAATTGGCGCTCCTGCAGCAGCTAGCCCTTACTGCCAAACTTGCCAATGGTTCCACACCCCCTCCAGGACAGACACCAACACTCGCAGACAAAAATCCTCTCCCGACCGTTATTCCCGCGTCGGAACCATCGCATCCCTCTTCGCGGCCTGCCCAAACAGGGCGATTTGACACACAAGGAGATATGTGGTACGCCCGTAATGGGTACCCAGATCGTGCGCGAAACCAACGCGATCCTCGCGACGAACGATACCAGCGTGGTGGTATTCGTGGTGGCTTTCGTGGTCGTGGCCGGTGGGATGACCACCACGATCGCTTCAGACCCCGCGACCGGGACCGGAATCCTCCGTCACGCCCAAGACGCAGCCGCTCGCGCAGCCCGCGCAGACATGAAGAACGACGAAATGTGCGGCCATACAGCCCGCCCCGCCGTCCTCTGAATGACAGAGACACCGGTTATCAGCCTGAATTACTTACACCACCTACCAGCACACATAGCAAGGACGAGTTTGGACGGGATATCAGGGCGTCATCGGCCTCGCCTTCCAGATCAACGTCGGTCGAAGACACGCAGGCACTAGCTCCGATGGACTCGTCTGTAGATCCTACCACTGGGGTCACGCCAGATAATCATATACCTGTATCTGATCAGTTGCCTTTGGTAGCTGCGAGTACAACTGCGCAGAGTACTGAAACTCATACCCCGAGTCCAGCATCACAGCAGCAACCTGGTCTTGACGAATTTGATATCAACACGTTTGATGCTACTGCACCGTCATCGTGGGAAGGGCTGGGAAACATGTGGCAGACGACTCATGGGTATCCGCCGTCACAAGAGGAACTCATGCACTTTGTGATGGTTGAGACCATGGCTGCCGCTGGGGTTGCAAATGGCGGGTTCAATGGAGCACAAGGAGAACAGTGGCAACAAGGAAACTGGGAAGAACACAGTTCACGGCACAACGGTGGGTGGCGAGGGAGGGATAAAGGAAAGTACATTGGTGGGCGAGGAGGGGGAGACGGCAACTACCGAAATGGAGGCGGGTACGCAAATGTCGCAGAGCAATCTGATGCTATTGTCCTGAATGGAGACGTCGCGGATAATGATCAGTCGATGGTGCAGGACGAACACAGTCCGGTGGGCGGGAAGGGCGGTGGTCGAATGGAACGGGTTGGGGACAAGTGGATGTTTGTCAAGGACGTCGGGTCAGCATAGCATACTCACATTATTTGTATAACATCATTATACTTTTTTCTTCCAATGCATTAGTGGCCTCATGCTCTCCACTGCATTCCGACGAGCAACCTGCCGTTTACAGCGCGTTCGGCCCCTCCAAACTGCATCCGCCGCATCGAGCGTCAACGCGGACGAGGTTGCCCACTTTTCCCGTCTCTCTTCGCTCTGGTGGGACGAGCATGGCGAATTCGCGCTCCTCCACCGCATGAACCCGACCAGGGTACAGTACATCCGCGAAAAACTGATTGAAATCACGCGCGAGGAACAAGGAGAAGACGTCGGACGCAGCATGGCGCAGCGGCGGGACGTTCTCCGGGGACTCGACCTCCTCGACGTGGGGTGTGGCGGTGGACTGCTCTCCGAGGTAAGGTCGCGTTCAGTCCGTGCACGACGGAGCACCTGACACCCCATCCGTATCGTGCAGAGCTTGGCAAGGATGGGCGCGCAAACGCTGGGCATCGATGCCTCGGCGTCGAACATTGGCATTGCGACCGCGCATATGCGCGCCGACCCAGAGCTGGCCCCGACGGGCGATCTCGTGTACCGCAACATGTCTGCCGAAGAGCTCGTTCGAGAGCCGAAACGGTACGACGTCGTGTGCTCGATGGAGGTCCTCGAGCATGTC
>JBBPJN010000428.1:0-14644 GCA_038088755.1 Boletus aff. separans
CAACCTTGGAAAAGCCCTCAATAAACTTGCAGTAATAGTTGCATAGCCCGAGAAAGGCCTGCAACTGTTTCAGCCACATGGGAACGGGCCAATCCAAAACCCCTGCAACCTTATTTTTCTGCATCTCTATGCCATCCCGTGAGATGGTCATCCCTAAAAAGTCCACCTTCTCTTTTGAGGAGAAGCACTTCTCTGGTTTAGCATAGAGATTGTTTTCTCTCAATCTCTGCAACACCTCTCACACGACTTCTTCGTGTTCCCCTCTCGTTTTCCCTTTTGTAAAGATCATTACATTATCTATATAAATTATTACACAAGCATACATATTGTTGTAAATGTTGTTCATCATCTGTTGGAATGTGGGAGGAGAATTAGTCATTCCAAAATACATGGTGAGAGGTTCGTAAGCTCTGATGGGTGTGATGAAGGCACCTTTCCATTCGTCATCCTCTTTGATGCGGATATTGTTGTATCCCCATCGGAGGTCTAATGTCATAAAAAGATCAGTGCCCTTTAGGTGATTGATTAATGTGGGAATCAAAGGAAGGGGGTAGGCATTTTTAATAGTGCCTTCATTTAAGTAATGGTAGTCCATGACCAATCTCTTTTTTCTGTTTTTTTTAGATATAAAGAAAACAGGTGCTGTTTGGGGGGATTTGAAGGGCCTAATATAGCCTTTTCCCAATTCTTTTTCTATAAACATATGGTCCTCATCCATTTCCAGATCCGATAAGGGGATTACTCGACCCTTTTTTGGAATGAAGTCAGATTTGAGATCTATGGCATGATTCCAGTGCTTGCGCTCTGGCATCCATTCAGATTCTTTTTCTGAAAATATGTCTAAGAAATTATGGTACTAGGGCAGAACCTTCTCTGCCAACCCCATCTCAATTGTTCTACAATGAGGCATTATACTAGGACCTGCCTGAGTACAGTTTTCCAAGACCACATAATAAGAAGTACATTGAGTGAAGGAAACAGTTTTCTTAACCCAGTCAATATCTGGGTTATGGCGAGCCAGCCAATCGTAGCCAATAATTAAAGAGTGAGTACCTAAAACTGAGACCAGTGCCTCGATGTACTCGGAATGTCCATTTATAGAAATTAATAAGTGAACCTTGTTTTTTATTTCACCTATTGCTCCAATAGAGCCGTCAGCGTTTTTTACCGAAATAAAACGTGAAAGAGAAATTAAATCAAGTCTATTATTTCTACAAAAAGTGGTATCAATGAAAGTATTGGTAGCCCCAGAGTCTAAGAGGGCCTTAAGCATTGTTGAACACCAAGTGGCACGACTCTTAAATATGACGCATGCATGAAGAGACAGTTTGCCTCCCAATTGCAGCATACTCTCGAGCAATTTTTAAGGGGGTTTTTGCTTTACATAACTTATGGGAATAGTCTGTAAAAGGGAATTAAGCACACTTTGTTTTAATTCCAGCACTGTGCTCATTGAGTCACCCTTTTCAGAATGACAATATATATTTCGTAAAACCAAAGATAAATCTACAACGGGAAAGTCTGTATCTGTACAGTATATATCATTTTCGAGTAAAGAAAAAGAAACATTGTTTGAAGGCTCTAGTCCATGTCCATAGCTGCCCCTTTCAACTACAGACTGTTCTCTTTTAAAGATGCGCCTGCCTTTTGCCATGCCTCAACCTCAAACCTATCCTGCCAATAGGCCTCTGCCTCTTTCGTCATGTACTTCCTCTGGAAAGAAGGAGAAGGGGGTGTGGGAAGAGGTCAGGCTGACCTTGTTTGTGCCGCTATCCATGGCTGAGAGAACCCACCATTTTGACCCAAAGGCCCAGCTGGCATGCCACTGGTGGAAAAATCTTGTTGCTCCTGGGAGAGCATGTTGATGTATACCCCTTGATAGGGGTCCCAGACTTGAACAACCTGGGCTTGAGGCCGACAGGCTGGGGAATACCCATTGGTTGGGCAATCACTTTGCCAGTAACCCAGCTTGCTGCAACCAAAGCAAGTACCTGTAAAGATCCTGCTGGCTTGTTGGACTAAAAGGTCTATGGGAGCTCCCTGACCTGGCTGCATGCCTGTCAGTGTGAACCAGGGGAAAGAATTGGCAGGGGGAGGGTGATACTGCAGGGGTGGATACCATGGATGACGTGGGGGCAGAGCTGAGGGTGTGGCCGGTACTTGAATGGAGTGGGAATTTCCGTGTTCCACTCGAATCTGTTCTAGGTTATGATTCATGGTGTGAAGTGAGTCGAAAAGGTCGTCATAGTTGTTGCATACCGTATGTAGCAATAAATGGTAGTAAACGTTGAAATTGACCCCCTGCATGAGGAGATGATATGCCTTGCCATTATCGATGTGAGCTTCCTTCTTGAGCTCATCGAATCATTGGAGGTACTCATCAATGTGAAGCTTATCTTGCTTCAGAGCTAACAGCTCTTTGTATAAGTCATGGGCCAGCTGTTCGACCCAGAAGTGCTCCTTCAGCTCTTTTTCTAAGTCATCGATGTTATGGACACCACTAAAGCCTACGTATTTTCACCTACATTCATTTCGGACTTCACTTCATTTTCTACTTTCAACCATCACGTGACTTGCACGTGACTGTGGGAACAACACGTGATGAGGCTAGACCTTGGACATGGGCCCACTTTATTTCTCTTATCTATTTCCCATGATAATCTCCATGTCCTTCTTTATCTCACATTCATTTCTGCCTAGACTTCCCTTCTCTTTGATCGCTGTCTATTTTACTCACACGCTGTCATACCTAATATGTAAGATAGTTTCCATGTTATCTCTACTGTACCTTGGTCTGTGCACAGACCCTTATAATATATAAGGCGAGTGGTTCGAGCTGAGTCCCTCAGTCGAATCCACTTGTCACTTATGTCCTATTGGAGGGTGATTAAGGAAGAGACTCAACCTGTCCTACTGTTGTAGTCCGGCCAGTATTAGTGAGCACTGCAAGGTTATTAGAAGCCAGTGGAATAACTTGGGCTAGGAATCGTGGAGTATATAGCTCCCTTTTCTGAGGTTCCTAACACTTGGATTCGACTTCCATCCACTGCCCGGACCATTGGGCCAAGTGGCATCTCGTTGTTCCATAAGGAAAGGATTTACCTGTTTGGTCATTCCTACCTAATACCCGATTCACAGGGTCAAGTGACATTACTGGCCGTTGCTGTAGACTTCTTTTTCTGACACCCTCGCTGCCTTTAGAGAAGCCCCTAAGAAGGGCAGATTTGTGATCAAAGTAGTCATTCTGTTCTGAGTCCTCCTTATTGGGAGTGATTAGTCCACGCCAGGATCATGCTTGGTTTGCGAAGGAAGACCATGGGACTGCCATATCCTGTGGGCTGATCCATACACTTAGTAGTCCCCCTAGTGATAGAGAAGGTAGACCAATTGAGTTGCACATGTGCAACGTTGTAACAAGTAAACACAAATTCCCCATAACCATATACTACATTACCTGCCTCCAAAAGAGGCATTACCTTCAATCTAAGAAATACCGTCTTCGATCATTTGTTTGCAAAGTCCCCAGAGCACATTTGGAAGATAGTGTGCAGTAAGGACTAAGTAACAATGTCAGAGTCTGGAGACCCCCCTGCTGGTACCACCATGCCCGCTGCCTTGGCTGCAGCACTCGCCACCCTCTCTTCAGTCCTGGAGGGGATGAAGGATAACAATAGGGACATCACAAAAAAGATAGCAGACCCCAGGACCTGGGATGGGGACCGAAAGAAATTCAGGGATTGGTGGATAAAGTTGTTGGTGTGGTCGAATGTCCAGAAATGGGCAAACAACAAAGTTCAGGCAGTAGCTATATACTCTCGCCTGATAGATAAAGCCACACCATATGCCCGCCATTGCCTGGAGAAGTTCAGCAAGGAAGAAAAGGAGGAAGAACTAGGGAAAGATGGCAAGCCCATCCAAAAGGGTTTGCTCAAAGGGAATGATGCTTGGCCGTTGTTTAATAGTTTAGAGAGGAACTTGAAGGAGCATTTTCATGTGGAGCAGCTCGCCCATGATTCTTACAAGGAGCTGCTTGCCCTCAAGCAGAACAAGCTCCACATAGATGAATACCTTCAGTGATTCGACAAAAAGGAGGCTAGAGTAGACGATGGGGAGGCTTACCACCTCCTTCAACAAGGTGTGAATTTTAATGTCTACTACCATTCCATACTCCACACAGAGTGCGATGATTATGAGGACCTGTTCGACTTTCTGCGAACTATCAGGAGAAATCTCGAGAGGATTCGGGTCGAACGTGGGAATCCTCAGTCATTGCAAACTCCCACAACCCCTTCCGCCCTGCCACAACGACGTCCATGGTATCCTCCCTTTCCACAATACCGCCCCCCACCCCAAAACCATCACCCATAGTTTACGGCTACTGGAACACAGCCAGGCTGAGGCGCTCCCATGGACTTTTCAGTCCAACAAGTTCAGCAGAGACCCTTCACGGGAAACTGCTTCGGTTGTGGCAAGCCGGGTCACCGGCGAAGTCAATGCCCAACCAATGGGTACACCCCGATCCAGTAGCCACAAGCTCGGGTTGTTCAAATCTGGGACCCCTACCAAGGGGTTTATATCAATATGCTCTTCCAGGAGCAAGAAGATTCTCTTTCTGCCGGTGGCGCGCATGCCGGCCCTTCGGGGCAAAGCGACGCATACTCTTTTTCTCAGCTGCAGATAACAGCACAATCAAGGTCAGCTCGGCCTCTTCCCACACCCCTGGCTCCCTTCTTCCAAAGGGAGTATATGATGGAAGAAGCCGAAGCCTATTGGAGGGATCAGTTTGAAGTAGAGGCGAGGCAGAAGGCAGGCTCATCTTTAAATTGAATTTGTCTGTAGTTGAAAGGGGCAACTATGGACATGGACTAGGGCCTTCATTAGAAACTTCTTTTTCTCTTCTTCCTAATGATGTATATTGTACCAAGACAGACTTTCCCATTTTTGATTTTTCTGTAATTTTGAAAAATATATATTGCCATTCCGAAAAGGGTGTCTCTCAGAGTATGGCACCGGAATTAAAACAAAGTGTGCTTAATTTCCTATTATGGACTATTCCCATAAGTTATGCAAAAGAAAAAGCCCCTCAAAAATTGCTCAAGAGTACTCTCCAATTGGGTGGCGAAATGTCACTTCACACAAGAGAAGTGCCACTTGGCGAGCTACATCACTTAAGGTGCTCTTGGACTCTGGAGCATCAAACACTTTTATTGATTCAACCTTTTGTAAAAATAATGGACTCGATCTGATACCTCTTGCATGTTCCATCTCTGTAAAAAATGCCGACAGCTCTGACGGAGCTATAGGCGCCATAAAAAACAAAGTTCACTTACTTATTTCCATAAATGGACATTCCGAGTACATTGAGGCACTTGTCTCAGTTTTAGGTACTCACTCCTTAATTATTGGTTACGACTGGTTGGCTTGCCATAACCCAGATATCAATTGGGTTAAAAAGACTGTTTCATTCACTCGTTGTACTTCTTATTGTGCCGTCTTGGAAAACTGTACTCAGGTGGGTCCTAGTATGTTGCCTCATTGCAAAACCATTGAGGCAGGATTAGAAGACAAAGTATCACCCCAGTACCATGAGTTCCTAGATGTCTTCTCGGAAAAAGAATCCAAGCACATGCCAGAGCAAAAGCACTGGGACCATGCAATAGATCTTAAGCCAGACTTTGTTCCAAAAAAGGGTAGAGTAATCCCCTTGTCAGACTTAGAAATGGCCGAGGTCCGAACATTCATCAAAAAGGAACTGGGAAAAGGTTACATAAGGCTGTTGAAATCCCCTCAAACAGCACCTATATTCTTTATTCCGAAAAAGGATGGTAAAAAATGACTCATTATGGACTATAGATATTTAAATGAGGGTACTATCAAAAACGCATACCCTCTTCCACTCATTTCCACGTTGATCGACCGCCTCAAGGGCACAGATCTCTTTATGACCTTAGATCTCTGATGGGGTTACAACAATGTCCGCATTAAGGACAGTGACAAATGGAAAGGAGCCTTCATCACTCCCATCGGAGCTTATGAACCACTCGTCATGTATTTTGGGATAATTAACAGTCCACCTACATTCTAACAAATGATGAACAATATATATAATGACATGTATGCATGTGTAATAATTTATATATATGATGTAATGATCTTCACGAAGGGAAAGATGCGAGAGGAACACAAGGAGGTTGTATGAGAAGTTTTGAGGAGGCTTAGAGAAAATGATCTCTATGCCAAACCTGAGAAATGCTTCTTCTCGAAAGAGAAGGTAGACTTCTTGGGAATGACGGTCTCCCAAAAGGGAGTAGAGATGCAAAAAACAAAGGTCGCTGGCATTTTGGACTGGCCCGTTCCCACGTGGCTGAAACAGTTGCAATCCTTCCTCGGGCTTTGCAATTACTACCGCAAATTCATCGAGGGCTTCTCCGAGGTCGCACGCCCATTAAACGACCTTACCAAAAGGGACACTTTATTTAAATGGGGTAACGAACAGCAAAAGGCTTTCGATGCCTTAAAAAACAAATTTACTACAGCTCCCCTTCTGGCATATCCAGATCGGAATAAACAAATGTGTGTAGAAATCGATGCAAGTGACATTGCCACTGGTGGCATGTTGTTGGTTCTATGCGATGACAGTTTGTGGAGGCCCTTGGCCTTCATCTCACATTCATTTAATTCCACTGAGCAGAACTACCCAATATACGATAAAGAACTTTTAGCCATAATCCATGCCCTGGAAGAATGGTGCCACTACCTAATCGGTCAGGACAGATTTGAGATCTGGACTGACCACAAAAATTTAGAATATTGGAAAAAACCCCAAAACCTGTCCTCACGCCAAGCTAGGTGGCACGTGGTATTGGAGGAATTTAATTATTCCATGGTGTACAAACCCAGCTTGTCAAACGGCCGTGCTGACACACTTTCTAGGAGACCTGATCATTGTGACGCTGTCCCTGATCATAATACCAATATTACTGTACTACTGGAATCAGTTTTCATTAATGGACTTTCTATTTCTTCTCCGTTCTATGAAAATTTACAAAAAGAATCACAAAAAATAAAAAGGGAAATATCAGATTTCATTTACGATACTGACGAAAAAATATTTATAAACAAAAATAAAAAAGTCTATGTACCTGATGATTTACATTATGAACTACTTTCTATTTGCCATGATTCTCCAATCGGTGGACACTCTGGCCACCATCGCACGATTTCTCTACTCACGAAATACTTTATGTGGCCAGGCATCACTAAAGATGTTAAAGAATACATAGACCACTGCCAAGTGTGCACCCTCACGAAGGGTAAGCAAAAAGCACCGGCAGGAAAACTAATTCCTCTTCCCATGCCCAAATGGCCCTGGGAAGATTTATCTGTAGATTTCATTACTGGCCTTCTGGTTTCTAATTCATTTGATTCTATTTGTGTAATAGTAGATTGCTTCTCCAAAGAAGCAGTTTTCGTTCCTTGTTTCAAAACTTATTGTTTTAAGGACTTAGCTAAATTATTCCAAGATTACATATGGTGCATATATGATCTCCCCACCTCGATTGTTTCCGATCATGGACCTCAGTTCACATCAGATTTCACCACAGAGCTGTGCTCTCTCCTGGGCATTACCCAGAAAATATCCACTGCCTACCACCCGCAAACCGATGGTCAAATGGAGCGGGTCAATCAGGAACTTGAAAAGTATTTACGCATGTACATAATGAAGAAACAAGAGTCCTGGGCTGAGTGGATTAAGCTGGCACAATTCCATCATAACTCCTCACTCTCTGTTAGGGACCGTCTATACAACGGGAGCCCAGGCTTCGCACTCAGTCCCTGACTTGCTTTTAGTTCCTCACAAAGGAACAACCGAGGGACGCACGGGCCGGATTGAACCAGTCTACCGATAGTCAAGACCTCTTTGAATCGATCCTTAATCTCCCTCCCGTAGGACGTGTAGAGACAAGTGGAAACGACTGAGGACTTTAGCCGTTTACACCAGCCTTTTATATTACAGCCTGCTGCGCACAGACCAGGCCCAATAAGGTAAGTATAGTACGTGGAGCTAAGTAGGTATGTTTTAGTACATATTAGGACTGACAGCGTGTGAGTAGTATAGACGGCGATCAGAAAGAAAAGAAGAGAAGCAAAAGAAGGAATGGGAATGAGCATGAGATAAAGAAGGACACAGAGATTACCGTGGGAAGATCTAACGGAGATAAGGGGACACGTGTAGAGTCTAGATCGTATCACATGTTATCCCACAATCACGTGCTAGTCATGTGACGTTCGAAAAGCAGAAGTTGAAGAGAAGTCTGAAATGAATGTAGTGAAGGTGAATATAGACTACGCTTTAGTGGGGTCCGTGACACTCTCCTCCGCAACTGGCACCACTCCTTTTGCCGTCATGCATAATTACATACCTTGGTTAGGTTTCGAGGGAAATGCCAAAACATTGGCAGGAGAATTCAGGGCAGATTGCGCTAAAGCCCATATGGAAATAGAGCAGGCTCTAGCAAAAATGAGAGAAAAAATGAAGGAGAGTGCTGACAAAAGAAGGTCAGACACTCTGGAGTATTCCGTAGGAGATAAGGTTTGGTTGTCTACTGACCATCTCAAGTTACCTTACATGGTGAAGAAATTAACCCAAAAATGGATTGGACCATATGTAATCACCAAAGTCCTTCCAAACGCCGTTACGCTACATCTACCTAAAACCATCAATATTCATCCGACGGTTAACGTGTCTCGGGTCAAGCCTTACAAAGAACTCTTATGAAACCAGCCAGTTCTTCGCCCAGACGCCATATTGGTAGATGAAGAAGGATACAAAGAGTATGAGGTAGACTATATCGTAACCTCACATATAAAAGGCTGGCAGCTCAAGTACCTCGTCTACTGGAAAGGCTAGGACAAAACAGATTGTACTTGGGAGCCTGCGGCACATCTGACTAATGCGCAAGATGCCATTACCGCCTTTCATATCTCCAACTCTTCAGCCTCTAGGAAATTAAGGGGTATTTCTATGGAACAATTTAAATTTCTCTTTTTAGAATAGGGTGATGACATTATCCCACACTTTAAGGCAACTCGTCTGGAATATGAGTCCTAAAAGGGGGGGTAGTGTTATGGACGCCACTAAAGCCTACGAACTGTTAGGGGCCAGCTATACACTAGACACCCTAGCTTCGTACTAGGTTTTTGACCTTTGCTTTTATGAGTGCACGACACTCAAGGCTACCAGCCATGGGCCAGACTGAACTGGTCTTCCAAGTACTGAAGTAGGTGAGTCTACTCCTTAACCACCCCTCAATAGAGCATAAGTGGCAAGTGGAATCGACTAAGGAGTTCAGCCGATTACACCAGCCTTATATATTATGGTCGTCTGCGCACAGACCAAGGTACAGTAAGATAAGGAGGGAACAAATATACATATTAGGATGACGAAGGGAAGAAACGGAAATGAACGTGGGATAAAGAAGCGAATGGTAATTAATGTGAGAATAGATAAGGGAAGTAAGGTGGGCACGTGCTAGGGTCTAGACCTTGGTCATGTGTCGTTCCCACAGTCACATGCAAGTCACGTGATGTTTGAAAAGTTGAAGTTGAAGTGAAGTCCAAAATGAGTGTAACGAAGGTGAAAATAAGTATGCTTTAGTGGAGTCTGTGATACTACCCCCCCCCTAGGACTCGTATTCCAGATGAGTCGCTTTGAATCAGGGTTGTATGTCATCACCACGTTCCATAAAGAGAGAATTAAAAACGTCCATGGAGATCCCCCTTAATTTGCGAGGGGCCAAGGGGTTTTCGGCATGGAATTTCGTAACGGTGTCTTGGGTGTTGGTTAGGTTCTCCAATGGTTCCCAGGTTCTATCTGTCTCGTCCCATCCTTTCCAATGAACGAGATACTCCAAGCGCTGATTCTTCATGCAAGAGGTTACAATAAAGTCAACCTCATACTCCACGTATTCTTCTTTGTTAACCGTGATTGCATCGGGCCGGAGAACCAGTTGCTGTGGTAATGGTTCTCGGTAGGGTTTGACCCTTGACACGTTGACCATTGGATGAATGTTCACGGTCTTTGGTAAATGAAGTTTAACCGCGTTGGGAAGGACCTTAATGATGTCGTATGGTCCAATCCATTTTTGGGTTAACTTTTTAGCGGTGTATGGAAGTTTGAGGTGCTCGGTTGATAACCACACCTTATCTCCAATGGCATATTCCGGAGCATCCGACCTTCTTTTGTCAGCATACTCCTTCATTTTTTCTCTAGTTATGGTGAGAGCCTGCTCAATATCCTTGTGGGCTTTTGCGCAGTCTTGCCCAAACTCTCCAGCCAAGGTCTTGGCGTTTCCTTCAAAGCCAAGTCTTGGTATGTAATTATGGGTTACGGCGAAAGAAGTGGTGCCAGTAGCCGAGGAGAGCGAGTTGTTATGGTGAAACTGTGCTATTTTTATCCATTCCACCCAGGAATCTTGTTTTTTCATGACATAAGTACTTCTCGAGTTCCTGGTTCATCCACTCTGTTTGTCCATCTGTTTGCAGATGATAGAGGGTGGATATTTTTTGGATTATGCCCAATAGGGAGCACAGCTCCGCGGTGAAGTCAGAGGCGAACTGGGGTCCGCGATCCGAAACAAGGGAAGAGGGGAGTCTATGGATACACCATACGTAATCTCTAAATATTTTTGCCAGATCTTTTGAAGACGTGGTCTTAAAACATGGAACGAATATTGCTTCTTTGGAGAAGCAATCTACAATTACACAAATAGAATCAAAAGAGTTTGAAGGGGGAAGTCTGGTAACAAAATCAATAGATAAATCTTCCCAAGGCCATTCAGGCACAGGAAGTGGAATTAACTTGCTAGCGGGTGCTTTTTGCTTACCCTTCATGAGGGTGCACACCTGACAATGGTCTATATAATTTTTTACGTCTTTAGTGACACCAGGCCACATAAAGTATTTCGTAAGGAGAGCTATTGTACAATGATGGCCTAAGTGTTCACCGATCAGGGAGTCATGACAAATAGAAAGGAGTTCATATCGTAATTCATTAGGTATGTAGACTTTTTTATTTTTATTTATAAATATTTTTTCTTGGGAGTTGTATTTGAACTCCGGTATTTTTTCTTTTATTTTTTGTGATTCTTTTTGTATTTTTTCATAAAAAGGAGAAGAAATTGAAAGTCCGTTAATAAAAATGGATTCTGGTAGTACCGTAATATTAACGTTATGATCAGGGATGGTGTCACCATGATTGGATCTCCTGGAAAGAGTGTCAGCCCGGCCGTTCGACGAGCCGGGTTTGTAAACCATTGAGTAATTAAATTCCTCAAGAACTGCGTGCCATCTAGCTTGGCGCGACGACAGGTTCTGAGGTTTTTTCCAATATTCTAAATTCTTATGGTTGGTCCAGATCTCAAATCTTTCCTGACCAATAAGATAGTGTCGCCACTCTTTAAGAGCGCGAATCACCGTAAGAAGTTTCTTATCATAAATAGGATAATTCTGCTCTGTGGAGTTAAAAGAGTGTGAAATGAAGGCACTTGGCCTTCACAAACCGTCTTCGCATAAGACCGACAATATGCCACCGGTGGCAATATCGCTAGCATCGGTCCCAATGCACATCTCCTTATCCCGATCTGGGTATGCCAGAAGGGGCACTGTCGTAAACTTCTTTTTTAAGGAGTCGAATGCCCTTTGTTGTTTGGAACCCCATGTGAATTTTGTATCTTTTTTCGTAAGGTTGTTGAGGGGTCGTGCGACCTTGGAAAAGCCTTCTATGAACTTGCAGTAATAGTTGCAAAGCCCGAGGAAGGCTTGCAACTGCTTGAGCTGCATGGGAACTGGCCATTCCATAACCCCTGCAACCTTCTTTTCTTGCATCTCTATGCCTTCCCATGAGACGGTCATCCCCAAGAAGTCCACCTTCTCTTTAGAGAAGAAACACTTCTCTGGCTTAGCATAGAGATCATTTTCTCATAATCTCTGCAACACCTCTTTTACTATTTTTTTATGGGCCTCCTTTGTTTGCCCCTTTGTAAAGATCATCACGTCATCAATGTAGATGACTACACATGTGTACATATCGTTGTATATATCATTCATCATTTGCTGGAAAGTGGGAGGAGAGTTAGTCATCCCGAAGTACATGACCAGCGGTTCATAGGATCTGATGGGGGTGACGAAGGCTCCTTTCCATTCATCACCTTTTTTGATACGGACATTATTGTAGCCCCATCTGAGATCCAGGGTCGTAAAAAGATCTGTGCCCTTTAGGCAATCGATCAATGTGGGAATGAGTGGAAGTGGGTATGCATTTTTGATGGTACCCTCATTAAGATATCTATAGTCCATTACTAATTGTTTTCTGCCATCTTTTTTGGGAATAAAGAAAACGGGTGCAGTTTGGGGGGACTTTGAAGGGCGGATGTACCCTTTCCCCAGTTCTTTCTCAATGAACATGCGAACCTCATCCATCTCCGAATCTGATAAGGGGATTACTCTACCCTTTTTGGGAATGAAGGTTTCTTTGAGGTCAATTGCATGGTCCCAGGGCTTTTGCTCAGGCATGCGTTTGGATTCTTTTTCCGAAAATACGTCGAGAAAGTCATGGTACTGCTTGGGCACCTTTTCTTCTAATCCCACCTTGATTGTTCTACAATGAGGCTGCGTACTAGGTCCTGCCTTAGTACAGTTCTCCAATACTGCACAGTAGGAAGTACAACAAGTGAAAGAAACGGTTTTCTTAACCCAGTCAATATCTGGGTTATGGCGAGCCAGCCAATCGTAATCAATAATTAACGGATGTGTGCCTAGAATGGAAACTAGGGCTTCTATATACTCGGAATGTCCATTAATAGAAATAAGAAGGTGAACTTTATTTTTTATTTCGCCTATAGCTCCGTTAGAGCCATCGGCATTTTTTACGGAAATAGATTTTTTCAAGGGTATCAAATCGAGTCCATTTATCCTACAGAATGTTGAATCGATGAAAGTATTTGAGGCTCCAGAGTCTAAGAGCGCCTTAAGCATTAAGGAATGCCAAGTGGCACTTCTCTTAAATGTGACTCTCATGTGAAGCAACATTTTGCCGCCCAATTGGAGAGTGCTCTCGAGCAATTTTTGTCGGGGTTTTTCTTGAGCATAACTTATGGGAATTGTCCATATAAGGGAATTAAGCACACTTTGTTTTTATTCTGGTGCCACACTCTGAGAGACACTCTTTGCAGAATGTGAATATATTTCTTTTATTACAACGGACAAGTCCAAAATAGGAAAATCACTATCTACACAATATACATCGTTTGGTAATAAAGAAAAATTGTTCGCAAGCTCTAGTCCTTGTCCATGGTTGCCCCTTTCAACCATAGACAATTCTAATTTAAAGAAGCACCTGCTTGCTGCCGCTTCTTAACCTCCAACCAATCTTGCCAATAGGCCTCAGCTTCCTCCGTCATATACTTCCTTTGGAAAGAGGGAGCAGGGGGCGTAGGCAGAGGCTGGGCTGACCTTTTTGTGCCGTTATCTGCAGCTGAGAAAAAGAAGTGACATTGCTTTGCCCCGAGGGGCTGATGTGAACGTCACTGGCAGATTCTTGTTGGTCATACGTGACCATGTTGATGTAAGCCCCTTGATAGGGGTCCTAGGCTTGGACAACCTTGGCTTGTGGCTGTCTGGCCAGAGAATACCCATTGGTTGGGCAATCGCTACGCCGGTGACCCGGCTTGCCACAACCATAGCAGTTCCCAGTAAAGGTTCTGCTTGCTTGTTGGACTGAAAGGTCCATGGGTGCTCCTCGTCCAGGCTGCGTGCCTGTTGCCGTAAATTGAGGGAACGAATTTGGAAGCGGGGGGCGATACTGGGGAGGCAGGTACTAGGGCCGCTGAGGAGGAGGTGCGGAGGGAGGTATAGCACCGGTGTGATTGGAGCGAGGGTTCCCCTGTTCCACCCGAATCCGTTTCAAGTTTCTTCCCATGGAACGGAGGGATTTTACGAGGTCCTTGTACTCATCACACTCGGTGTGAAGGGAGGCATGATAATAGATATTGAAATTAATACCTTGCATGAGAAGGTGGTGAGCCTCCTGAACACGACGATGGCCTCCTTTCGAAGCTTCTCAAACTTCTGCAGGTACTCATTGATGTGGAGTTTTTCCTGCTTAAAGGAGAGCAACTCCTTGTAGGCATCGTGTGCCAGTTGCTCTACTCTAAAATGGTCCTTGAGAAGCCTCTCTAGCTCATCGAAGGTTGGCCAGGCATCATTTCCTCTTTTTAAGCCAGTTATAGGCTTGCCATCCCTTCCTTTCTCCTCTTCTTCCTCTTTGTCTGAATACTCCTCCAGACAGTGGCGGGCATAGGGCACTGCTTTTTCTATAAGGCAGGAGTAGATAGCTACTGCTTGTACCTTTTTATTGGCCCATACTTGGATCTTGCTCCAAACAGTGAGCTTTACCCACCAATCCCTAAATTTTTTGTGATCGCCATCCCAAGTACCTGGGTCCTTGATTTTCTTCGCCAAATCCTTGTGCTTATCATCTTTGAAATCCTCCAAAATGGAGGAGAGAGTGGCAATGGCCACAGCCAATATTGCCGAAGTGGAATCACCGGGATCGGACATCCTTACTAGCCACTATCTTCCAAGT
>JBBPJN010000429.1:1431-14631 GCA_038088755.1 Boletus aff. separans
TTTTTTTTTTTTTTTTTTTTTTTTGGGCAATCAATTAATCAGGGACTGGGTGAGACACACACAGCTTATGATACCGCCATTGCCGGCAGAGAGAAGAACTGCCACTCCACGAGTGCGTTTGTGCACTGCCCGGAACAACTCTCCCACTGTTAACGACATATGGCATTGGACTCGCACAATGAATTGAATGTCGACATGGGGCAAGCGTAGAAGGAGCGATCGGAAATAAGCAGGGGGCGGACTTTACGTCGACGAGTAAGACTCGTTGGGGATACAGAGTGTGGGTGATTATCATCTCTGTTCGCGACATTGGATTGGTTGCGGAAGAGCCCCAAATCTCCGTCGAAGACGCTCAAGCGTCAGGTCGCTACATTGACCCGAATGGTGGCAGGGACTCCGATTCAACTTGGGGTTCTGATCGTCGCGTCCCAGAGTGCAGGTTCATAGCGGAAGAAAGAGGGAACGGAGCCCAAAGGATAAGTCGTATCAGAACACCGGTGTTCCCGTCTTTCGCCCTATGATCAAGATGAATGTCCCGCTAGTAACGCAAGTTGAGCGCTGCGCCGTGTGTCGGCGGATATCGAACCAGAAGGATCTTGGCGAGATCGGGTTTACTGGTTCCACACATGGACTAATTCTGGCATCTAAAACAGGAAAGGTGGCATTGATCATGATCATGTGGTTTGTGCATCGTCGTGATTATCAAGTTCCTTCCCACTGGCAAGCAAGGTTTGGGTATGAGCAGGATTCTGACAGAGTGACGATAACGAGTGTACAGTAGCGAGAGTAGTACTATTAGCACGAGAAAATCCATCATGGGAACCGGAGACTGTGCTTGAACATCGGACCCCTGTTGCTCACGAAGTTCCATATGCCGTTCGCGGTCCTCGATCCGTTTGGAAACTTCGCCGCGAGAGGTACTGCTTGTTTGCGGCACTCCGCGAATGGAAGAGAGGGCGGACGCGGAATACCCGACATCATGACAAGTTGCACTTCAAGGGAAGAGAGCACCCCCATCACCTCACAGCATCAAGATTCGATGATCGTATTGGATGATCTGAAACATGTCGTTAGCGTGTGTCGATTGGTTGATGTGGGTATCCCGGAGGTGACTAAGCAAGGATGACTGGGCGAGCATGGGTCGGCTTACTCTCAGCGCAAGAAGGAATGTCAATCCAGTGGTCAATGCAACCCTGGCAGTAGAGTTACAGTCAATGAAATACGACAGAAACCGGAGGTGAGCTCAAACCCCGTGCAAATTCGCGTGACCCGCTGTTGCCATTCGTCACCGACAACCGGGGCCGTCTGGGACGACTATGCCACCGACAGAAACGCAAGTGCCATCACATAGAAGGTAGATAGAAAATAACGACGCACCTTTTGACATTCCTCCATAGTGCACAATGCGCGTCTACTAGAACATAGATCCTCACCATATTTCAAACCACTTTTTGGATCGACTGTTGCAGGTCCTGTAGAGCCATCACTTAGTACTCCGGAGCCAAGTGACTTGCGCAATACACAATGCTGCAGTCCCGCGTCGGCGTCTCGTCATATCTTCCATCAACCGAGACCGGAAAGTCCAACATTCACTGAGATTTACAATTCAAATAGGGGCCCTCAGTCGACAGCTATTTGCAGAACCAAGAGCGATGTTACGTGGCCAAATTGTCTGTGAACTAAGGATGCCGAAAAGCGATCCAGGTAGGTATTCCAGTCATGTGAGTCATATTTTCGGTAATAGTTCGTAAAAGGCAACGAAAGCAGCTCGGTCGACGCGGGGTTTTTTGGAGGTTCAACACAAGGTCAACAACCAAAAAGCTTGACTGTAATTTTTGTGGCACTACTGCGATCACAGCAGCAGCAGCATGCCTTTGCTCGGCAGCGCCAACCATCAAAGCCTCGTCAATGCTGGATTGAGGGTGAGACAAGGTTATGGATATGAAGCAGTGTGACACTCACGAGCAGAGTTGTTGAACCTCGTTCTTGGCCAGTGGAGCTTCGTCTGAAGTTGTTGAGCGGTCATCTCGAGGTACTTGGATCGGTAGCACGGTCAAGGCGGGAAACCTTGCTTTGGAGATGGGGGAGGGCGTTCTTGAACCGACGGTGACGGCATCATGAAGCTCATCATGATGGCTCTGCTCCGACTCAATGCGCTGACGACAGATGGTCTCGCAGCGGACATCGGTGGTGTTTCCAACCACAAGTGTGGGCTGGAACTCGTCATTGTCCTCGTCAGAGTCTCAGTTGTGGGACTTTCGTCTCGGAGTCTTTGCCACAGAATGAGCGGCCTGTGCAACGATAGGGTTGAAACGATGACAACCGGGAACAGAAGTGTATGGAACGCTGCAGACTGAGGGGAGTGAATGCCACTGCCGCGGCTGCCAGAAGTGAGGCCGTTGGAGAAGAGCTCGCCACCGTTGAGGTTGTAGGTGGCAGGAGGATGAGATACCGTTGTTGGGAGGGGTATAGAAACGTCCAGGGGAAGCGGTGGTGTAGTTGGCGGATGGGGTGTACGAGTAATCACCGGTGACGTCCGTTAAGTTGAGACCATTGAAGTCGAGACCGCGAGATGAGGACGAGGGACCTGGCACCTTGGAGAGGGGGTAAACTGAATATTAGTCGAGCCGTTGGTGATGCGGCTGCTGTAGACGGCCATTGGGTTAAAGTTGCTAATTACAGTCGAGTATGCGTCGAGTCGAACGAAACCAACAGGAAGCTGTGATCACCTCGGCCCTCCATGTTGAACCCAGATATATCATCTACGAGTCAACCAGCGTGGCATCCACCGTTGTATCATGTCACCACCGCATCAACCCCTTCGTTGCTGTCACGTACGACGCTCGAACATGATCCTGATTTTCCGGACAATTTCCCTCGGACTGCGAAATGGTGAACGTTTCTCCAAAGTCGCGACCTTATCCCACTAACATGCACAACTCTGACGAAGGTGTGGAGATGGATCCAGCCTTCTGACACAGTGCGAGAATGGATCATTCCAAATGTTCGCGACGTGTGCCCCTTTTGCTTCCTCCCGGCCTGGGACTGGGCTGACGACGTGGTGACAGATACGACGGAAGTCCGTGAGCGTCGTCGGGACCACCAGATGATTGTTCAGTTATCCGACTTCATCTCATGTTCTCGATCCATCGCAGCCTCGTCCACGTCCACGTCATCCTCTCTAATACATGCCAAAACGTTGCCACAAGCAGCTCCAATCGTCGACTTTGCGTGGTACCCTGGTGCGTCGCGACACAACTCACCCTCCTTTTGTTTCGTGGCTTCCGTCAGGGACTGTCCCGTCAAGTTGTTGCACGGGACAGACGGTAAGGTGCGTACTGAGAACCTGGCCCGATGTCTATCTATGTCCCTAACCTCCTTTTTTCCATGCTCAGCTTCGCGCGTCGTATCCCATCGTCGATCACCGTGAGCGGTACGTCGCACCGCATATTTTGGCTTTCAATCTTACCGCAGACAAGTACGTGATCGCTTTCCCTGTTCGTTCGGAGTATCGGTCCTGAAGACGATTTTGTTCGACCTCGCTAGGTTATACTGTGGTTTCGAAGACGCGATCGAGATATTCGACGTACAAAGACCAGGCGAAGGCGAGCGACTGCCGACGACACCTTCAAAGAAGAGTAAAGACGGATTAAAAGGTGAGCGATCCATCGTCGATACAGGGTGTGATGAATTCACATGTATCCCGCCGTGACGTCGCGTTTGCGTGTGCCATCCAACGCTCGCGTTCGCCTGTGTGACAAAAAAAAAAAAAAAAAAAAGGTATCATCTCTTCGCTCGCGTTCTCTTATTCTCCGGAGTATTATGCAGCTGGGTGCCTTACTCCAGCGTCACGCGTGGCTGACAATATTGCCTTGTTCAATGAATCGGCCCTCGACCCTGTCTTGTCGATAGGCGGCGTGGCAGAATGGGAAAAGGGAGGGGTGACCCAAGTGAGCGGCATTTCTTTCTTCCTTCCGCTCGGAGCTCGGGTCGAGACTTATCTATCACCTCGTACGCTCCCATATTCACACCATCCATTCAAAAACGCTTGGCATCATCTCGCATGCATTCGCTCGTAGTTGATGTTCAGTCCCACACGACCTCATATTCTGTACGCTGCTTTCAGGCGGAGTGAAAGGCTATGGAGCTGGGACCTTCGGGGGGACGCATCTGTGCCATTATGTTGTTTCTCGAGAGGAGATGTGTCAAATGGAGCTGATCGTAATATCCTAACGAATCAAAGAAGACGATTCGATCTGGAAGGTACTGGGAGGTGGCTGGCTTCTGGGGACCAGGTATGTCCACTTTTTGTGAACCTCCTTCCGCCAAAGTAGGGTCTATCTGGCTTTGACAGTTCGGAGAGATTGCAATATACGATCTGGAGACTGAGGGTGGTGAACTAGGCGGGGGCGAGGTTGGCGGAGGGACGAGGCAGACTCGGCCAGCGTTGCTGTACGACGCGCATACTGGTAGGTCGATAGACTCTTTTTCTCAAATGGTTTCGAAGTTGACCATTGGACCATCGACACCGACCTTGTCGACTCCGGCTCTCCCGTAGACGCCATCGGAGCGGTCGCGTTCCATCCGCTCGAACCTATCCTGCTCTCGGTTTCAGGTTCACGACATTATGATGTAGGTCCCGCGGAGAGTATGTTGGGGGATTCGGACTCGGACTCTGAATCGAGCGATGAGTCGAGCGAAAATGTTGGTGTGGTAAGCAGATTGAAGGAGCGCCCTCAGCCATCTGTGCGCGACGCCTCAATCAAAATGTGGGGCTTCAGCGGCCCCGGTGGATGTGAGGGAATACCACAAATGGTGTAACCCAGCACATGATGGATCGCAGGGCAACGAGGACTATGATATGTTAGTAGTTGTCAGCACAAGCTCTCGACATGAGAAGGAATGCCTGTCATTTACGTCCCGAACCGCGGTCCTTACTGAGCACAAGCTGTGGCCATAATCATAGCATAACAAGGGTAGCTATGTGAAACATGGTCATGGTGATAGCGAGAGAAGAATATAGTGTGTGAATGCGATATGAGTGTGACCACAAAAATCAGCAGGTGACGATCATACGACAGTCCCGGCTTTTGCTGCAATACGAGGCCAGAGATCAGCCTATAGATGCGAATAAGAAAATTGATTGACATCGAAGATCAGAGAGATGCATACGCATTCTTTTGCTACAGGACCGACAATGACGGAGCCCTTCATGTCACCCTTGTTGTTGACAATAACGCCAGCGTTGTCCTACAGCGGGTCCGGATTAGGAAACACGCAACCGTGTGGCAACGACATGTAGACGAGCACGAACCTCAAAGTAGAGGAAGACACCATCTTTTCGCCGCCAAGCCTTGCGTTGGCGTACGACGACGACAGGCAGCGCTATAAAGAACACACGTCAGAACTCTCGCACAGAAAACATGGCAAGTGTGCTCGACGGGCGTTCCGAGTCGGAATCGTCCTTGGTGTGTCGGGACACTCACTTTTCTTCCTCAGTTCAGGTTTGCCCTTCTTCACGGAGGCGACGACCATGTCGCCCACACCGGCATCTGGTAATCTGTTGAGACGTGCACCGAAGCCAAATGGTTCGATGAGGAAGAGCGATTTGGCGCCACTGTTATCTGCGCAGTTGAGGACGGCTCCGACTGGGAGACCGAGCGTGAGGCGGTATTTCTTTCCGGTGACGCCGACTGTGCGAGTTGATGAGCGAAAGGGCTCGTTGTATTGGCTATAGCAATGAACCCACCCTTTTCCTTTGCCATGTTGACAGGTTGATGCGTACGACGTCGAGGGGATTTTGTTACGGCGTGTCGCTGGGGTGCGATCAAGGTTCGGTGCCGGAACTCGGCATCTCAGAACTGTACAGTTCTCGGTCTGATCCGAGATTGACAGCGAACTGGCAATAAACGTGGCCAAACTAGTTGCAGTGTGGTCCGAGTCTCTGAGATCCACTGGTCACTAGTACTGATCTGTCGTTTCCTTCGGTCTCTGTGCTGCGAGTGTTCAACTGCCCCCAGGATTTCCTTCCAGTTGTGTACAACGAAAATACAAGGGACGGAACAACAAAGCTTTACAATGCGTGACTTCGTAGCATGATAACACTTGGAAAGCGTGCGAGACACGCAATTCAGATCCAAAGACAAGTAATCAAAGGGGACATGCGCATCTCAGAAGCGCATTGGAAAAGGGGAAAGGAAAGAAGGGAGAGAACGGTATGAAAGGCATTCGAGGATCCAACCAAACGATTCGAGATGAAAGCCGCTCCTCAAGGAGGCATGTTCAAATGACATGGTATAAAGGCGTGTCGACCGATCGATCAATCGGACGATGTGATGCGACTCTTCCGATGCATGCGGTTGGCTGTAAATCGAGTCGACCTGAAGCGGGTCAGAATCCGGATTCGCGAGAGAGATGTGGGTTACCTCTTCCGGTGATATCCCCCATAATTTCCGCCATAGTTCCATCCACCATCCCATCCGTCATTCCACCCCCCGTTCGACGCAGTGGGTGAAGCTGATGCAGCGGATGAAGCCTGCAGCATGGTTTAAAAAACATAATTCGTGTGCGGGTGAATACACTATGCGCATACCTGAGTGGGACAAACCGTCGCCGTGACAGTAACCGTGACAGTGGCAGCACTCGTACACGTAGGAAACGAAGCAGTGGTGGGAACCTGCGTAGCTGACCCAGCAGCACTTGTCGTTGTAGCAGAGGCGGACGTAGCGGTAGCGCTTGTCTGCACTTCCGAAGTCGCAGGAGTAGCAGCTGCACTATTTGTGGTGTTCCCCGCACCGTTAGTCGGAGCTGCCAGGAAGCTCGCACTTGTGGTTGATGTCTCGTGCAAAAACACGCCAGTTAGACTTCCAGTAGTCGAGACACCAGCAGTCGTTCCAGCAGAAGACGCAGCTGATGATGTAGGGGCAGATGGGAACGAGGATGAGTTCGCTGTCGTCGCACCACCCGTCGCCTATTGAGTATGACGAATAAATATACGTCAGCCAATCTAAACGGGTAATACTGCGAAGCAGCGTACCCCGGCGAGGACCTGCTGCAGTGACTGGGTATTGATGGTTGCAGCTGTAACGACACCATTACCGTCCATGGTAAGAGTGACCGGATTCGCGACATTCAACATCCCGGTGCATCCAAGACCTATGATTTGAATCAGAGACATGGGGAAAACATGTACGGGGCGAGCACGCACCGGGAGCCGGCCCAAAGGCCGCGGAGAATCTCATGGCGAGAAACGTGAACAAATTGTTCGCCATATTAGCAGCGGGCGAACCGGCGTTCGTAAAAAGCTGTTGGTTTTGATTGATGAAGATGCCTGATTGAGCAATCTGTTGGCTACAAGAGGTCGTCCGTCAGACAGCGAGGCAGCTCGAGAGTAAATGTTCGCTTGCCAGTAGGTCGCAGCAGACGCGTTGTTACTGTCTGCATGTGGTTGTCCTGTACCATCGCGGTAAAGGTTTACTTTTGGGAGCGACGGTTGTCCGTTGACAAGGACCATCGGGTCGTTCAATGGCACCAATGCAGGTCCACTAGCGGGGGGGAAGAAGAAGGCTTGAAGCTCCTGCATGCCGAAATATCAGCATTAAGTAGCACTAATGAAGGACGTTATACAAACGTCAGTTGCAAGTGCAGGGTTCTGCCCAGTGGGGCAAGTCGTACAAGGGTTTTGATAAGGAACACAACCAAGTGAAGGGTCAATGAACTGGGTAATGAGCGCATTGTCAGAAGCTGGTAATGTCGTTAACACTATCCATTGCCAACTCGTATGAAAGCTCACCGTTCGACAACACCTCAGCATTGGGATTGGCTTTATTATTTGCAGGAGTATTCTGGGCAAGGGTGTTATTGCCTATGAGAAGATATGTCGTGACCACATTGTCCGATTGGTCCTGGACGTGGGGGTTGCACAAGCGTCTGTGTGAAGATAAGAGAGCCGCTTGCCTGGTCAACGACGCGGAAGTCATGGGTGGTGGGACAGGCCTGGCCACTGGACCCGGTTCCAGGTGCTGGAAGCTTGGTGAGACCTTGAGATACCGCAGCTTTGGCCGCGCTAAACCACGCTTGCCCATTGCAGTAAGCGAACTGCAAAGAAAATTGTTCATGAAAACATCAAAAGGAAAAAAGTGTTGTACCTGGCCGAACACTGAACCTCCTAAACCATTGATACAACCATCCGTACTACCGGTCAGTGTCACCGAAGCGGCATTGCTACCGAACCAAAGACCAACGACTGCATTGTTGGGAAGTGTGGGTACTATCGGGGGGATGTAAAAGCCACCGGACGCAGCCTGCCGCGCAGCCATCGTGGCGGTAGCTTGATCAGACGTTGTGGTCGAGGAGGCGACCACGGAGGCACCCGTCGAGGGGATGGTTGTGCTGGCGTTCGTACCTGTTGACGTAGGCATGCCCGAAGTTGCACCGGAAGCAGTGGGTGAGGCACCCGTGCCATTCCCAACGGGTGTCATTCCAGCATTGATGACGAGAGGATTGTAGATTTGGATGTTGCCTGTTGCGGGATCGAGGATTGCAGCTTCGACAAAGGTTCCTTGGTTGGCAAAGTCCAGTTGCTGATGTAGATGCTTAGCACTAACCAAGTAGTGACACACTATACTCACGTTGCATCCCGTCAACACGTAGGGAGTGGCAAGCCCTTGGGCAGTAAGGGGGTTCGCGGGCACCTGCAACTGGCAATTCTGCGAACGAACGAGGGCAACCCACGACAGTAAAGTCAAAGAAAGAGGGATAAGTGCAGAATACGTCATCCTGCAAAAAGAAGGACTAGGTCAACGGGAAGATGGGTGCCAACAAGGGTGTGCCTGCCACGCAAAAACGAGGTCTCAGACCTGGTTGGAAAGTCCAGAGTCAGTTAATGATCGACTAATGTCCAAACGTTCTACATTACCTTGTAGCCCGCTAGGGGGATGGAGAAGCGCAGGATTACGGTGGGGGAGCAAGGGGAACATTGTTGGGAACCTACGCGCAGCCCTTTAACTGAGAACAATGAGACATTCTATCATGCAACGGTCGCCATGAGACACGGATGCACAACGAATAGTTTGTCCCCCTAATTGAGCCCGTTGCGTTGACGAACAAGACAAGGAAAGCTCCGTGAGACAACAAGTTGACGCAGGTTCAGGACCGAACCGCTCAAAAATAGAATTTACCCGCAGCGTAGGAACACTTTACAAGTGCTGCCCCATGGGGTTCATCATGGCGGACGACGAGGCTGGTGTGTCGCCTACGATATGACTCAGATGTCGGTCGTGTTCACCGACTCCCCAGTGGATCGCTCGTGGCAGAGAAGTCAGAGTCAAATTCGATGACAGATCACAATTGGACAAACGCCATATGACAGATGTTCTTTCCCGCTGTTGTTTTTGTCCACGGCAACGGCCAATGACAATTGATATGTTACTGGGCACCGATTTGGATGTCCGAGTCACATCAGGGCGCTAAACATGCCAAGTGACGGTTGCCTGGAACCACTGCCTGAGTTTCCAGTCAGGCTCTGGTCCGATCTCTTTTCACTGCCGCTCGTCTCCTATGCTGGATCCGAAAAAGCAGCTCAGCATTACCCTCACTGAGCCCGTCGTTTTCCTGCGCAGCTCCGATCCCTCTGGACGACTCCAGTCCGACCCAGACGATTCACCTACCCTTGTTAGAGGGATACTCACTCTCAATGTTGCCAAGCCAATCGGAATTTCCAGCATCGAAGTGGAGTTGACGGGCGTGGTGGCGATCATCCACCAAGAAGGTTCTATGTTATCTTAGATCCGTCTTACATGAAGGTGACTGACACGATTTTCATGCCTATCACAACAATACCCGTGGGGTTTCCCTTATACATAGGAATCGGGTCGCGTCGCATAGAGTATCCAGAGAAGCAAAAAATATATTCCTCAACTGTGACCGTCTTTCGTGCCGACCAAGTCCCTCGTGGAAGAAGCTCCGCCTCTGTAGGACCAGGGTTGTCTGCAAGAAATTCCAACGAGGATGAGCATGCAGCGACAATTTCATACCGTCCGTCCTCATTGCCTCGAGGGCGCTCCGAACGCCGATCCGCCGTTAGTTCGTATCCCTGCACTCGTTCACCAACTCACTCGCCTCGTGGGCTGGGATAATGCTTTGCTCACACATTAACAGGTGTCCCTTTCGATCTCGGTCCAACTCCGCCGTATACTGTCGCAGATCCTCCGACCCCAGTTCAGTCAAGGCTGTGTGCCCCTGGGGACCACCGCGCTCAAACACTCGAAGAACTGAGGCAAGCTCTCAGGGACAATATAGAGGGGCAGGCAGATTTCAGTGAGCTGCCCCATCCATTTTGATTTCTCCCTCACTTATCCTTTGATCTCTGGATTGCAGGTCCTGCATCTTCCCCTTCGCATATCGCATATCCTCCTCCCAGTCCCACGGTGCACTCCAACACGTCCAGCACTTCAAATGACTTTCTTCATCGAGAGAACGACGATCACACCGACAACTTGGTGCATACGAGCCCATCCTCGGACGGCGACATATCATTTCAGAATACCACCGAGGAACCCCTGCACATTCTGCCTCATGGTGGCCCCTCAAATACACCAGCTAGTCATTCTCGTTTGCGTATTTCTCTCACTTCCGTTCTAGGCGCTGTCAGAGAGATCACTTCCAGAGCACCGTCCAGATCCCGCAGTGTCGCCCGGTTGGAAGAGAGGGAGCATGATCCAACAAGAACCGGGACCGTGGCTGAAGAGCAAAGTGAGGTTGAAGTAGGTGAGGGAGTCCCTGGTCCTGACAATGGTAGCCAACCGGGACGGATTGCATCCCACCTGAGTCATAGTAATCACACGGAACATCGAGAACATCATCTACTCGGTCTGGGTCGCGTCCTCGGTTTTGAACGTGACCACGAAAAAGAGAAAGATGGTGAACAGAAGTCGAAGGAACACGGAGAGAGTTGGAGAGAATTCAAGCCAGGCAAGTCATTTCCTTTGCGCTTATTCTCACTGTTCCTCTGCTTGACCAATTTCTCGCCTGGGATAAATCGGACTTTATAATGCAGGTACCTACAGCTACCCGATCTCCTTTCTGCTTCCGCCTAGTCTTCCGCCGACGTTTTCTCTCCCTTATGGATCACTTAGCTATATCATCAAAGGTGTTGCTCACCGACCTGGCACATTTACGTCTAAGCTCTCTTGCCAAGTTCCGCTACTAGTCGTCGCGGCGCCAGCCATCGGAGCTGGGGAAGGCAGCGGGGCCGGAGATCCCGGGCCTTTATTCGTCCAAAGACAGTGGCAGGAAAAACTTGCCTATTCTTTTGGATTGAGTTCGCGCTTGTTCCTTCTTGGCTCTGAGCGTCGTTTGGAGGCGGCTGCAAGCAGAAGAGTCCGTGCGAACACTGAATCTCTGGTAGAGTCTGAAGTGGAAGCGAGAGCCGAAGGAGTATACGGTGCAGTTACCTTGGACCTAACTCTCTTGCCAATTGAAAAGGTCAAGATCTGGAAGTTGGACGTAATCGTCGTCCAGCGCATTAGGTATGTTGATAAACTAGGAAGGTTATTGAGGGACGACGATAGGAGGCTGGTGAGACTGCTGGAGGTGTGGGACCCGTGTACCGCAGAGGTGATGGATCTGTTGGAAGAAGAAGAAAAGAACCATAAGAACAAACATAAACATAAACATGAAATTCCACTCCTTCCGACGCCTATCTCGCCGCACCGATCGCCCCTCTTGCGATACCTCTCTCCCTCCACTGATCCTTCTATTATAGCAGGTCCTGGTCCCTACCCGCTCTCAACCACTATCGGGCTCCCTGGTTGCAACGGCGCTTCCGATAATGATCTACTGCATTTTACTGTGAAGCACAAGAACTCGAGGGTGAAGGTGGACCATCTCCTGCGAATCGTTATCCGGGTGGAGTCGGTCGGTGACGATGATACCAATGACCATGGAGGAGAGAGGAAAAGATTGGTTGACATCGCAATACAGACCCCGATCATCATCCTTTCTGTGAGCTCTACTGTTTCGTTATGGGTGGCGTGCGTGGTCTTAAGCCGAAATAGTGTCGTTGCATTCCAGAGTACCAGACACTCCCTGAGTACTCCCAGATCACGGCAGATAGCTTGCAGGATTGCATCACTTGTCCCTGCCATACGAGTATCGTGGGACCCACTGAACAACCGCGCGGACACGAAGCTAGCTCAACTTCATCCTTCGAGAGTGAACACGCGCCTACCGATGAGCAGCGTAGCGGCCACGAACACTCGAGATCCCCCCCGTTACATCCCCATCCATCCTTGCCAGCTAGCTGGACACCCGAAACGACGGGTCAGGGTGGCAGGTCCCCTCACCATGCCGAAACTCACTCTCACGCTCAACGTCACCATTCATGGCATTCCCAGTCGTACTCTGTGTGGACGTCCGACGTACGCGCTCGTTCACAGGACCCCCCATCCTTGACACCGCATACGTCGCGTCCGCCATCGCCGCTGGCGCGATACGAGCGGCTCGTCTCTGGATTGGAAAGCGAAGCTGGGGAGGTCCCACCCTCGTACGAGAGTGTTGCTTTAGGCCCCTGAAATTATTTTTCTTGGATGGGAGGTGGTCCCTACTCCACGATGCATGCCCATATCTCGCCACGGCCGCGCACGTGCAGATTATTTAGTGCATCGTTGTGGGGGGTTGTTTTCATAGTGCTTCGGGATACGAAAGGCGGGAAATGGTGTTGTAATACTATCTTTTAATAATGTGGGGTTCATGCAGCCTCAGTCTCGAAAGGGTCCAATGATGTTATCACAAACATTGCTATATTGTACTGATAAACTTGCTGCAGCAAGCGGGCAGGACAGGGTGCTTTCATCACCCTCTAACACGTTCGTGCGGCTCCTGCCATGGAACACCTACACATAGGCGAGCGATCAAGTATGTCATGATACAAGCTACGGGAGCAAGAGGAGAACGGCACACGAACCCAAGATGTTGAAAATCGCTTCCTCGGTCTCCGACGCAACAATACGCCCTGGAAAACATACGAGTCAGACTCACCATCGTACGTG
Source organism: Boletus aff. separans (assembly GCA_038088755.1). NCBI lineage: Eukaryota > Fungi > Basidiomycota > Agaricomycetes > Boletales > Boletaceae > Boletus > Boletus aff. separans. Next base: position 14,481 of record JBBPJN010000429.1, read on the forward strand.
ATTCTTGTGCCGATCGTTTCCAATACCAACCTTCACAAACCTTCTTCTGCTTGTTGTGCGGGTCACGCAAGACCCCTGCATAAAGACCACGCTGGTTCAGCGAATACCCGTGTTTGTGCGCTTTCAACCTCATAGCACGATTGAACTAGGT